>VXCM01002337.1:19303-109242 GCA_014773175.1 Lucifuga dentata
GCCCCCCCCCCCTTTTTCTCTATACAGCTGTTCCCTTGCTTCAAATTGCACATTCTTTCATTCTTTAGGGCTCTGGCTGTCAGGGACCCATTACTCTCCTTCCTTCTCTGTTTATGTATATAGTGTGCGTGTGTATGTATGTGTATGTGTGTGTGTGTGCGTGCATTGAATGTGCATATGTGTATATGCACGTGAGGAGGCAAAGTAACAATTTGAGAGGCATCTGCAGCCTGAACAACAGACTACAGCTGCAAGGAATATAGCCCCCCACCCCCCACATATGAATACAAACACACACGCACACACACATACACACGCACACACTCTCTCCCAGCTGTTTGTCTCTCGCCAATTACTGCACTCTNAACCTATCAGTGCATAATCACGGTAAACCACTGTGCGTCTGCCACCTTCATAGTTTCAGTATTCACCCTCCCTCCCTGGACTCCCACTCCCCAGACTTCCCTCCTCCGCCTCCCCGTCTTTGGCCACAGGCTCAGGTAATATACTTGGGAATGCTAAACAAAGAAAAAGTGCAACACAAAAAACAGGCATCGGCCCGACAAACAACAAAGCAATTAGCCAGTGTTTGGTCTGGCTGGAACAGCCGTGACCTTTCAGGAAACTCCCCCTTCCTGTGAGAGAGGGGTCGGCTCGCTGCTCGACTGATTGAAGGCTGAGAAGCACAACAGCCTGCATTCTTGGAAGTGTGTGAGTGTGTTTGACGTAGGTCATGGTTATATTTCTTCAAGAGGTTATTAAGGCCTATTAGAAGATGTTATCCTCTGTGGTCATAAAAATATCTGAGTAGTTTCGACACTGGGAGGTCAGTATGGATTTATATGGATGGATAGGTATTTGCACTATTTTAAAGTTTGTGGAGGGAAATCTGATGATAATAAGATCCTGGCATTTTGGTTTCTCAGACATTGTAAAGTAAACAATCAAAACTTTATTTATGGTACACAGCAGAAATTGAGTAGTGACAAAGTAGATGCTCCTCCAGATGATGTAAAATCCCATTGTATTCTTCAGGAACCTTTGCCTACTTCCTATCAGCCCTTTTTTTTTTTTTTTTTTTTTTTTTTTCTTGCCTTGCACTCCATAAAGAACAGGTTAGCTATTTGTATTAACTTAACCACAGCCTCACGAGTGCCTGACTCCTATTGATTATGTCAAACAATGTGGAATTTGTGTTTGGAGGGCTTAAAAAGTGGATTCGTCAAATGCAGATTTTTTTTTTCTTGTAAACATATTAAAACCACTGACTAATAGCAGTTCTGAGAAATTTGTTGCAGAAAAAGTTGAAACAGACAAATAATTTCTCTCAATTCATGAACAACTTCGGTATACTTTTTTTTTCTTTCTTTTTTTTTTTTTTTNTTGGCCAATAATCACTCTTGCTTTTTTTTGCTTCTGTTTTTTAGAGCTGAAACTTGTACATCACCTTTTTTATCCCCTTCAGCTAGTTTGTTTAAGGAGAAACTGAAACCAGGAAAAGCCTAACTATGAGTCTCTCTCTCAGTTGCCATGAGGACAAAAGGTCATAACCCACAAACATGGCTTTCCTTTGGTCAGTGTGTTTTCCCAAAGGATGGAGTTACATTTGAACCAGAAAGCTAATCCATCGCTGCGAGTGCAGTAGCGGAGGGAGCCAGACCACACAGCAGTTAAGGTCAGGAGGGTTGTCAGCCTTCATTGCTGTATTTCTCATTCACAGGGAAATCTAAGGCCATGCACTCCCTAAAAATAAACACAGGTTAATTCAACTTAACCGAACCCTTGTTAGTATTAGAAAGCTGTGTTGGCTTAGCTTCAGTATGATGACATTTACTAGCCTGTTAAGTTTGTACTCAGTTTTGTTATGTCTGCTGAAAGCTTGCAGTAGGTTAGATGAAAGACGTGTTGATTCAATAAAGGAAGAGTGGTCTGCATTAGTAGAATTGGTACATGTTCCTATAATCATAGTCATAATGTGGACCATATACCAAGCAAATCTATAACCTTTATTTAACCAGGAAGCCCACTTGAGATTCAGAATCTCTTTTGTGAGGGAGACCTGGCCAAGACAGCAGCGTACAAAAAGTTGCACAAATATTAGAACGATATGACACAACACTATGACAAGATGAAATTACATGGACAATAAAAAGTTCAAGTTCAAGTTTATTATTTGACCCCATAGGGGCAATTGGGTGTGCAGCATAGTGTACATAAAGACATAAGACAACATATATGATAGTANTAGGGGCAATTGGGTGTGCAGCATAGTGTACATAAAGACATAAGACAACATATATGATAGTAAAAAACCCATAAATTCATAAGTACATAAAAAATATATCTGAAAATAGGACAAAAAGGACATTTAAAGCACAAAAAACACACAAACAAAAGTCAAGTTGAAGGAGATTCCATAATAACATTCTAAGAAAAGCAGGAGCTTTGATGTGTGAAGATGTGAGAGACCAAGCCAGTATATCTCTTACAAATAATTTAAAACTAGACAGTTGAATAAAAGACTTCATTTTTAGGTCCTTTTGGAGATAATTCCATGTAGTTGGGGCAGACACCATAAAAGATCTCTTAAGAGTCTCAGTACAGGTTTTGGGTATAATCAACAGTAAAAATCATCTGACCTCAGGCATCGAGGACCTTGACATTTCACTTGTAGATAGCAACAAAGATAAGCTGGCAATATATCAAGAAGACCTTTATAAATAAAAAGGTACCAGTGACTGAGCCTGCACATGGACAATTTACCCTCTGGTATAAGAGCTTTAAAATTAGTAATAAAACATAGAGCACAGTGATATGTTGAGTCAAGAAGATGAAGGCAATGTGAGGGAGCGTTCAATGTAGAGGAAGTCCCCATAATCAAGAGAGGCTAAAAATGTTGCAGTCGCTAGCTTCTTTTTGGCTGCAAAAGAAAAGTACTGCTTATTTTCAAAATAAAATCTTAATTTCAGACTGCTAAATTTGAATGAACTTCATGTCTCCAAAACTACATATTGCTTCCCATTATATGAAGACGATGTGCCGCCTTCAGGCGGCTGAACAGGAGAATAGGATGCATACTGAGCAAAGACATGTTAACCTTCAACATGTTAATCTGGAGATGGTAAACTTGATATTTTCCAACATTTTCACAGCATCACTTTGATTTGCTGTTGGTAATCAAAGCTGTTGGTGAACAACACACACACCTAGCCCTCTCTGGGTTTACATCAATCAATAAATCAATAGATTGTTCTAAAGATGGGTCAGAACTAGTTTGGATCATGTTCACACCACAATCAAAACTGCTCCATAGTTAGTTTGGAACTAGATAGAAGACCACCTCCTGAAACTGATTTTGTGTAGTTGTTTTGGAACTCACCTGAATGCAATTGTTTTTCAGACCAAACCACAGAGCTGTGAAAACCCCCTCAATATCTCATAGAAAAGCTGTTAAGCTGATCAAGTAAACTGGTTGTGAATCAATTTTGTATCATCAGGCAAAATAAAAATGCTTTATTGAAAAAGTTCTTGTTCCACCACTGCTGCATTTTCATTTTTGTAAAATCATCAGCAACTGTTCCAAAGTCTGACAAACTGTTTCCAGAGGGCTACGTCTTCTGCCCACTTTTCTATGCAAAACATAATTATTACCTACTTAAGTGTGCAGTAAAAGCTTTCGAAAACTGTGATCATTACTGAACACTTGGATTATGCACAAGTAATTTTATGGTCATTTTATGCTTTCTGTGAACTCTAACCAATCCTTACAGCTTCTTTTCTGGAGAAGGCTGATGTAAAGCTGCACTATTTAACTCACTGTGTGTACTGTGGACTTACATACTTAACTGGTGTCATATAATGTTGAAAAGAAAATGTCAAACTAGCTGTCTAATCAGAGCATCGCATCTGTAATATTATACGTGTAATCATATCAGGATGTTGACCAAAAAGTATTAAAGTAGTGATTAAAATGCATTATTTGTTGCTGAGTTAATGTTTCACGCAACTCTTTAAAATAAAAGTTTTACATTACAGGGCACAAATAAACAGCTTGATGGAAATACACCAAGTCATAAATGCTAAATTTCTGAACTTGAATGAATTTCCTTCCTCTCTCAGTTTTCAGTGGTGACATGATGAAAGGACTGCTAGAGAGCCACACACAGTAAGTCATATATTTAATTCATATTTATGGAGAAATGTACACATTTATCAGATTTACCTCAGGAAACATCATGCAGTTAAATATGTTTGCTAATGTAGTGTCCGTAGAGGAGTAAAGACAATTGACAGAGAGGCAGAGATGAAATCATATTAAAATAAACTTCTCTAATTAACAAAGTGCATACAACACCATGGAAGTGTGCAGAACGTGTTCTCTCCTGGATCTCCAACATCCCAGCTGTTTTTGCTGTTGTTAATTTCACTCAGGCTGAAATGCAATTGCCAGGCTGAAATATGTCACCTTGTGTAAGTAATCACACTGAATGCTCCATTTGTGTGTTTATACACAAGAGTAAGAGTTCCACTGGGTCACGAAGTTCAAACAAAGCACTGCGCTGCACACTATAGCTATTTGCATTTGGTAAGCACCACTAGTTGCTGCCTTCCAACAACTGGAGAGAAATGTGCTGCATATACTGGATGTCATGGATTTGTGTTTGTTTTTCTTTGCTTAAGGATATTTTAGGACGCGATTATCTCACAAGGAGAGAAATTGGCAAAGCGTGTGTCAGTGCAGCAGCTGCAGATAAATTGAGTGGAAGGGTCATCACACTTAATCATCCTGCCACTCTGCCTAAAAAAAGTCATGAATAAACTATAAACTACTAAGTGCATTGAATTTGATAAGTTAAAATAAATAATAAATGGCAAAATAATCAATAAATAGCTAGTAATTCCGTTGGCTTCAATCAAGAATCTTCATGTTATATGGTCTAAGAGTTTAAGAACTGATTTGCAAAACCTCATTTGTCTTTAGGAATTTTCAAAAATCTCATTTTTTATTATGCATTCTAGTAATCAAATTGTACTATAATTTTATATTTTTTAATCTTATTTTAACCAGTTATCAGTTTTCTTGACATTACCTGGATTGCACAATAAAAATGTGATTTAAAAAAAAAAAGAATGAATAAAAATTGAGTTATCTGTTTTTGTAAATAAACTCTTTCTTGTATCCCACCATCATTTTGCATCCACTTTCTAGCAGAAAGTGTCATGTGTCATGATGACGGCAAACAACAAATTTGCTTTGAGGTTGTTGGTTTACACTGTTGTTTTTCTCACTTTTACAATCAAAACATGTGATCCCTGTAATATGTTATTTTTCACTTTGAATACTTAATACAGAATTCTCATTTTGGCTCCCTGTACTTTGTGCATTCTAATACAGCATTTCCTGCTATTGTCTAGCAGACATGAGTGGCTGCACAATCCGTCACTCTCTCTCTCCCGTCACTCTCTCTCTCTCTCTCTACAACACACACACACACCCTCACACATCCTCCCTCCCTGTAACTTCTGGTGCAGGAGCAGCGCTGTCAAAAGTTACAGGGGACTGATAGGGCAGAGCAACTGTGTCTCTCTGGAAGAGGAGGGAGTGACTGAGTGAGAGTGAGAAAAAGAGAGAGAGAGAGAGAGAGAGAGTGCTCACATGAGAGGAAGAGTGAGACACCAAAAAGTCAGAAGGAACCCCTTGTGTCAAGCAGTTGACTGTGTCTCCCTCTGTCCGTGCACTCCCTTGGCTGTAGCGCTGCAGCACCACTCCCCTGTCAAACAGGATCTATCTTCTCCCACAACCTTCCACTGGCTGACGCTCTGATTTACTGCTGTGGGACCTCACTGTGGATGCCAGCTCCCAAAACTGGTAGGAGAGCTTGCTTACACCTTATATTCTATCTGCAAAACAAAATGTGATGGCTGTGTATGTAAAAACTGTGTCCTTTGCTGAGTGTATATCACATGAAAGAAGGTTCAGGTTTCTTACTCATATTAGCTGCTGTGGCTGTTTTACAGATGTGAATACGGTTTTTGGAGTTTCCCCACACAAAACATTTTTTGGTTCATTTGTTGGTTTGGTTTATCTATGCCTGCTATGTGTTGTTACTACCGGCTGATGATCAGCTTTGGTTGGCTTCAGCTGTGAGAAGCTTGGGTTTGGTTTGACTTCAGTGTAGCAGCTCCAGTATACATTGTTATTAGTGCAAATGATTCCAAATCATGCACACGAATAAAATATACAAGGCATTTTTGAAGGAACATTGTGGTCTGCATTAGGGGGGGAAACAATGTACCTCATTTTTTGGTTTTATTTGTTTGGTTTTTGGAAGTGTCGTTTCTCAGGACGGGGAAAGGGAGAAAATTGGAAACAGACCCACTCACCCTGGAAAGGAGTGAGTCTGTCCACGAAAAGTATTAGTGTGCAAAGAATGAGGAGACAAAAAACAACAGTCCCTCATTGCATTTCTGAGGGAAACCAGCACAGACACAGAGAGAGAGAGAGAAATGGGAGGGGGGGGGNGGGGGGGGGGGGCTTTTTCCTAATAGTGTGATATGTTTTGGTGACCCTGTGGCACTTTTTCCAACACTGGTTGTACAGTAAACAGCTGGAAAGAGGATTAGTTGATACAATGAGAGTGAAATGAGCTTATCTTTTCTGCATGAATTAGCATTATTTTCATGCAAGAAACATCTACTTAAAAATGTTAATAAATTGCCATCACTCTGTGGTGTCTGCCATTACCACCCCATGACTGCATCAACTGGGAGTAGGAACTGAATTATTAGAAAACAGATAAAACATTCAGATTAGACTTTGATGTATGTTTATCTTTTCACTCCTTCCCTCCTTGTTTTTATTCTGCTCTCCGCACTATACATAAATCTAGCTGCAGATGAAATGCTGGCCTCAGCCTTTGCTTGCTCTCTCACCCAAAACACTAAACTTTCCTTCTATTTTTACTCTCCCATGGGTGTCCCATTTTTAGAGACTTGTCTGTGTGGTTTGTTGGGCTGTAAATTAGACTTTTACTTCCTTCTGCCCTTTGTGACAATAGTGGTGTATAATGATGACATTCATGATCCCTTTTGGTCCTGCCTGTGAGGTTATTAATGCAAATTACTTTTTAGGGGGTTCATATTGTTTTGAACTCAGAGAACTAGAGATTGAAGATTTTAAAACTTTAAAGCTTTAAAAGCATTGGAACCCTTATCAAGAGTTTTATATGGCTTTTTGGACCTAAACATTTGAGCACAATCACTCAAGCCAGCCTCAGATTATTAGATAATTAATTTAAAAATCTTATTTAAAAGCGTCACTCTAAATTTGGATAATACTCTGTTGAGGTAAAATGGGGTTATTAGGAATGCTTGTACTATCATACGTCTCACAGTTTGAGAGACATTATAAACAGAATTAATATTTAATATAAATAGGAGGGAATAAAAATGGGTTTTACAAAATGTAAAATCAGTACAGGCAGTCAAACTGCGCAAATTGCTTTATGAATTGACAATCTATATTTCTGCTGCCTTGACAAATCATTAGACTCTGGGTTTGTTTAGTTTGCAAAGGTCAAGGGGCAGCAGGTTAAGAGGCCACAGCCAGTGGGAAGTGGCCTTCAGAGACATAACATAACTCTCTATGTCTGTGGGTAACAGGCTTACACTGCATCTCTGTGTCACGGTTGTCTAAATTAAGCAGAGTGAGTGTCACCTGAGGGTGCAGAAGGACTGTTAATATGGTTTAGTTGACTTTCAATCTGTAACACTTGTCTTGCTTACAGTGATGAAAACTAATCAGTGTTTCAGCCATTTGTCTTCCAGCATAATGTTGCTATAAGTTTTCTGTCAAGGTTCCTTGAAAGTGTCAGTCCAAACAAAACTTAAATGCATCTTTGACTTCAACTACCAAAATGACTTTAGATTCATCACATTTTCCAAGTTGCTCGTAGGCAGCACTGCAACTTGGCTGTACATCTGGCCTAAAGTTTGGTGATACAGAAAAAGATCAAAAAGATCACCTTTCCATGATGCAGGCCTAGTCTGATTCTTCATATAGAGGCTGCCAACTTAAGTCAAGTGGACACTCCAAAAAGATGAAGAAGGAATTTGAGATTAGTGGTTGGCAAAAATGAGATACTAAAAACTAAGCTGATGTGTTTACAGTAGATGACAAACAAATGCTACAGTTATTAATTTGAGTATCACCCCCTAGTGGTAAAGTATTCTTACTGTAAGATTCTGATTTTGGTAGTAGCATCAGTCACTGTTATCAGGAAAATTAGAATGTATATTGACAATTATGGGCCCTTCATCCCTACCTGAGGTGACACAGTGGCTTGGTGGTTAGCACTGTTGCCTCACAGCAAGAAGGTCCTGGGTTCGAATCCAACTAGTTCCTTTCTGTGTGGAGTTTGCATGTTCTCCCCGTGTCTGCATGAATGTCCTCTGGGTGCTCTGGTTTCCTCCCATCTACAAAGACATGCAGGTTAGGTAAACTGGAAACTCTAAATTGACTGTAGGTGTAAATGAGTGTGTGTGTGTCATCCCTGTGATAGGCTGGCGACCCTGTCCAGGTGGACCCTGCCTCTCGTCCAATGATTGCTGGGATAGGCTCCAGCCCCCCATGACCCTGAATAGGATATGCAGGTATGGATAATGGATGGATGGATCCCTGCTGGTGTTAAATTCTAGCCCATAGTATGGATTTATAGTTAAAAAGCATAAGGATTTTTGGAAATTTTATTGGCTTATTGTACTTCTAACCTTAAAAAAGTCCTTCATGCTGCAGTTGTGGTCTGATGGACAACAAAAATTTGAGTTTAGGAGTTCAAAGTAGCACCTATGCAATCGTCACCTTGTAGATTTGTTCAGTTTAACATCTTAAGCATTTTAACAAGCATGTCAGTAACCTTTTCAAAGGGGTACACACTGTACTAAGCACTGCATTGTGACCTTTTCCCACATGTGCACACACAGGAGTGTGAAGGCGTCGCAAAGCAACACTTTCCAGCATCACCGTCAGTTTCCAGAGAAACTAGGCGAGCGCTGAGTGCTATCTCTCCTCTCTGTGGGTTGACTTTACTTCTACTGGGAATGGAAAGGCTTTAGAGGCAACCCGCTGCTGCCTCTGACACCTTCTCAGTTCAAAGTCACCGCACAGCTGCTAGCTAGAGCTTAGCAAGTCGTTCTTCAAAACATATAGCGGTTTTGAATACACAGAGTTCAGTGAGTGAAAACTGAAAAAAAATGCAAAGCATTCACACCTGTTATATGAAAATAATTTTTTTTTCTACTTTAGACAGTATACACTTTATACTTAATATATATCTCTTAACTTAACTTAATATACTAATATATATACATACTTAATATATATACACTTTATACTTAATATATATCTCTTTAGCGGTCCTTTTAGATTACCCTGACATTTCACTCTCTCATGTCTGGTATTTCTTCATCAAAACTTAATGGTGTTAATGATGTTAATGGTTAGACAGCCTAGAGAAGTTAACTTGTCAAAGTGATGAAGATGAGAGGGAACAGTATGGGATAGCCAGAAACACATAAGAGGATGATAGATGGATGCAGAGGCTTATTCTGTCTGTATTAGTGTGTTATGTGTATCAGCCCTCTGGACAGTAGAAAAGAAACACTTGTTTATCCACTGTTGTGGAGTCTTTACCAGGAAATCTGTGTGTCTGACTGATAACTCCACACATTCCAGGAGTTTCAGTAATGTACTGTGGATTTCTGTATGTGACTTCTCCAATATCATGCTTATTATCCACATCAAACTGTCAATACACCAGAGAAAAATCTTTTCCCCAAAGATACTATTGCTGCTTGTACCTACAACCTGCCACCGGGTGTTTGTTTGTATACATGAGATTGATTTAGTAGCCATGGACACATGCTCATGATGGTTTTTGTTTGATTGAGAGTCTTCATTATTTCCACTCATTACTCATTTTCTCATTCTCCCTATCTTTCCCTCCTTTTCTTTCATTCTCTTTGGCAATCTGCCCTGTGTAACTGCTGCTCCCTCCATCACTGTATTGCCTGACTGCATTCCTCTCATTCCTATTGGCTTCCTGTGACTGGAAGAGAAGTGAGCCCTACTGGTCACAGAACTCCACCTTGGAGTCAGACGCAAGATCCTACATGTTGCCACGTGTGTCTTTTGCACTGTTATTTCATTTGAAAATCCCCTTTAAAAATCTTTGTGTCATAAGTCACTGTCATAAGAGTTTGAAACCCCTTTTTACAGCAACTCATCGCTCTCTCATCATAGAGTACTGTAGGGATGTTAACGATCCATTGATTCTGCCTCTCTCTTGTCCATTGAACTCTCTCTCACACACACACCACACTTAACAGCAGTGGCACTGCCCTTATGGAGTATCCAGTGGTGTAGTGTGAGAGGGCAAGATAAGAAGGGAGGGCTCATTCAGATCTAATGTGTTGACATGTTAGCAGACAAGTAAACTGGTGCCAACTCCCAGTCCTACACCCTGAAACAGCTAATTAAAAATAAGTCAAATGTTAGTTAGTTTTTTTTTTTTTTTTTTTTNTTTTTTTTTTTTTTTTTTGTTTGTTTGTTTTTTTTTAGATTTGGTGTGAAATTGATGTCATCAGTTCTTCATGACAGCTTGATAACTTATTGTGAATCTTTCTGTAAAAAACTCTCTGTATCTTTCCGAGTTTGGTATCAAAAAGGCTCATAGGCTGTACTCTATTTCAGAATAACATGCCAAGCACAAAAAAATCTGTATCCAAACATACAAAGTGAAAACTACACTGACATGTATATCTTCATGTCCACCTTCCAAGTACAAGATCTAACTTTAGAACAATGGGTGAAAAGTTAGTGTTACTCTTCTTCAAAAATCTTATACTAATCTTATATTGTTATACAGTATGTGACATTTCAGATGTATGAAATGCATGAATGACTCATGCCATAAAATGGCTTGTAAAATTATTAATACACAAATACATTAATTAATTTTACAGGATATAATTTTAAAGTGAAAATCAGTAAACTAATATCAATAAAAAATATCTTAAGTAGCAACAAGTAAAAACAGCTCTCTATGTTTGCAAATAGAAGAATCTCTAAAATGTGCACTCTTTAAACTGGAAGATCTGCTATGAAATTGAATTTGCTTGTACGCTTCCCAGATTATTCAGGCCACACTCATCCCCGTGACTTGGAATGGACTGATAATTCCTGCCAACAGCCCACTGGAAAAAAAGATGTACTGTTGTTGCAATAAGACTGAGTGTTGTGAATTGTTTATAAACTCAGGCCATAATTTCCCCTTAGGGACACAATTTAACAAATGTACTGATTCATTCAGAATCAAGAGTAGTTTGGGTCACATAAAATGAAGATGGCTTAGTTGATGTAGGTGTGGTGTGTGTGTGCGTGGGTGTATGTATGTGCCTAAAACTGCATGTATGCATGTGTGTAGATCCAAAATACAACTTACCTGGCTGCTTATCTTAAACAACCTTGTCAAATCTCAATATAAAAAATATAATGCAATACAATACAAATACAATAGAGTACAATAAATGGGAGATAAAAGACAACTACAACCACATAAACAGTGCAATACATTTCAGAGTAGTAGAATAAGCACAAAACCACAGCATGAAAAGTAAGCATGATAAGTTGCATATGCAGGAATTTGAAATCAGTATCAACAATTTAATAAAATAATGGCATATATAAAAGTCATTATTGGTTCTCGGGGCTTGAGCAGATTAAATCTGGTCTAAAGTGGTTGCCAAAGATCATCTATTAGTTGTAGGACCATGACTTGACCTGATTATAATATGCAATATATTTCAGTTCAATTCAATTCAGTTTGGTGCCTTTGTTGTCCAGCCATGCTGGAAATTTGTCTTTGTCTCCCATAAAAAACATTGCACACAATCACAACTCAAGAGTTCATGCAATACATACAACAAAAAACATAGAACACATATTTCATCCATTTGGTTGGCAGTATTTACAATTCTGATACTTTGTTTCTGCTCTGTAGCTTCCATGGGCTCACTATAATCTGGCAAATTAAACATAATAACACTCTACTAAACATTTACAAAGTAGTTCTCTGCTGTCCAATGTGGTAAAAGCTGTTTCCTAAAGAGATACAGGTGTTGCATTATTGCAGTCTCAAAAATAAACTGAACTTTCCTGCAAAACCTCTTGCTACAGTCAAAACAGGTTCCACTATCTGCACAGGGTGGTTATTAACCAAGACAACTCAGTAGTGACATTGGTTGTAATGACTGTTAATAACTAGTTCCTTTGTCCCCACTCCCACTAATCATCGCATCAGTGTCATCACACAATTAGTGTGCTCATTATCGTGATGACAAGGATGAGGTTCTGTGCCACGTGTTTCTGTCTTAAACCTTCTAATACTACGTCATCGGCATACCTGTACATTGAATTACCAGTTTATTAGGGAAAACTGTAGATTATCATGTATTCTCATACAGCCCTGCAATAAACCTTACTTTTTGTTAATCTTAAAATATGCAGTTTTTGTTTACACTGTGTCAAAGAGTTGTTGGTTTACCTCTGATAATTTTTGAGGTCATATTTTGAGGTGGTGGAGAGTTAGAGAGGCATTTCTAGTATTCTGGCCCCTCGTGTATTTTAATGGTGTGGACAAAACATACAGTTGCCTTAGATTGTGCAGGCATACCCAGTAAACTGTTAACTCTGTGTAGAGCTGAAGTAAATCATTGTCAGTATTTCATCTGTATATCTTTTGTAAAAAAAAAAAAAATAAATAAATAAATAAATAAAAACTTTATGAGGATTAATATGCAACGTTGTGATCTTCCCCCAAGGAAAATAATGGTGAGAAGTTAATTAAAGATGTGGATCAGTAAGGAAATTATTTATTCATAGTGATAAATTCTTTAATAATATAAAGAAGTAGTCAAAGTTTCTGCTGGCTCAGCTACAAAATTAAAATATTGTTTACAATATTAATATAAAGTTATCAATTTTATTTACATTATTTATTATTACATGCATTATTTACATAATAATTTAATAATTCAATAATTTAACACTCTTAAAGTGACAGTGCATAAGAATGAAGTACTTATCATACTTAAAGGACCATACTGTCCACTTTGCATGTTTGAGCCTAATATGTTCAATTTTCATACATGTTACGTTACTGACAAACATTTCTCAAAGGATAAAACCGTATTCCAGCTTTACTGATATTTTGCAAAATCTCTTATTCTTTCAAAATCAAATATTCAAGCAATACACCCACCTTAAAAANCTGATATTTTGCAAAATCTCTTATTCTTTCAAAATCAAATATTCAAGCAATACACCCACCTTAAAAATCAATGTTTCGCCTGCTAATACTTACGCAGCCTTATGAAGTCACGGTCCTTTACATTTTTCGCTAAACGAAGGTCTTCTTTTGGGACTATATTCCCCGGTGGAGACATACTGTACATTCACTCCGCACTTTTTATTGAGCTTAAATGCTAAAATTGCATAACTTTGAAAAAAAAAAAAAAAACCCTGAATACATGTCTTGTTCTTGGGATAACCTATCCCAAGAATGTTTCAAGTAAATTGATTTTAATAGCATACCAGAATGAACTGAAACCAATGGCTGTGAATTAGGAATTTTTTTTAGTTTAATTCACCGTTCCAGTAGTATGCTTTGGGAAATGATTGTCAGTAACGTTACGTGTATGAAAATTGAATATATTAGGCTCAAACATGCAAAATGGCCGGTATGGTCCTTTAAGCACATTCTACTATTGCTTATTTACTCTCTCTCTCTCTCTCTCTCTCCTTCACAGTTCAGTAGATGGAGCCCTCACACAGCAGCGCACAGCGCACACACGCACGCACACACACACACTCACACACACACACGGATGAAAGTGAGACTGCCAGCAGGTTTTATCAGCAGTTTCACCACGGACAGACAAACAGGCAGGAGGAGCAGATAGGTGGAGAGGCTTTTGGTGAGAATGGACAGTTTTAGTTTGTTCTGACATATTTGTTGGCATTTATGAAGCTGTGAGTCGCGACAGCGGCGCGCGCTGACTGACGGATGGAAACCGTTTCTGATTTTACAAGAAAGCGAAATAACGTCGGTAAAAACAAACACCCAAGATGACAAAAACGGACATTTTGAGCCATTTTTCTGCCTTCTGTCGCTTTGTTTGACTTTCAGAGTCATTAGGATGAAAATGCGTCACTTTTGAACTCTACAAAGGTAGGACACGTTGATTTGTTTATGTGCTTTATGGAGTAGCTAGCCAAAAATGCTATCAGTATTTTTTTTTTTTCTTCATTTTGCTGCTTATTCGCTTTCAGGTGAGCTCAAAGACTCACGTGAGCTGGAACTTTAACTGAAATAGTATTTTGTTAAAATACTACTTTTTTACTATTTTTTACTATTATTTTTTTGTTTTTTTTTTTTGTAGAAAAAGTGAAATAATTGCCTCACAGAAAGATTAAATCCCTGTGATACGCCTCCTGGCTAATGCCCAACTCTGCAGGTGCAAAAGCTCACGGAGACAGCAGAGATTTTTCTTTACTATAATTTTATAAAAATACTATTTGAAGTTGAGCTATTTAAGATACCTAAACCATTTTGAGTGGTGTGTACCAAGTATCAGATGCTCCAGTTGGAACTTAACCGTATTACCTGCCTGAACTAATTGACCTGTGTAACTCAAGTTTCTCTGATAATTATCCTAATCTGACAAGCTATAGGGACTGTTTAAGGTTGATAAATAGGGCAAATAATTGTGTAATTATGGTATTAAGGCCTCATTGTGAGTAAGTACTAGTGTAGAATTTCCTACTGGATGTATTTCTGCCATAACGTCATTGAAAAGTTTGAGTCATTCACTAGGCAACAAATGTTTGGTTGTTTGATGGATCATTGGGTGGGCAGCTGTGTGTGAGCATGTGCGCTCTATTATGATAGAGTCATAAAATTAGATCCCACCCAAGCCCCATCAGTCCCTAGAAAATGAAAACACACATGCACACACACACACACAGAGCAGCCATGCGTGGAATAATGTTCTCATGTGTCCAGGTTCTCTCTCTGGACGGGATGAGGTCATAGCCTCAGTGCTGCTGTGAGGATACAGTTACATTAGTTTCATGTGGGCCATGCCAAAGGAATCGACACCACTCCTCTCCTTGCCCTCTTTCTAATGGCTTTTAGATCTCTCCCTCACTCCTTCATTCCCTCCTTTTTCCTCTCATCATCTCAGATAACCAGCTGACTTTGATATTGGTTTGAATAGTTGAAAACGTATCAGAGGGTGTATGTCTTTGTGTGTGCAGTATGCAAATATATGAAGACGTGTGAGTGTGTTTACGGGAGTGTATAATTTAATAAATTCTTTAGATGGTGTGGTCAGTGTCACCTTACCCAAACTATTGATCACAAGCGCTTCATCATGCTGGCCTGATACATTTGTCTTTCTCACAGTTGCAAATACTGAAAAGGCTTCATGACTTAAAGTTCAAGAGAAATTTTCCTATCTCACCTTGTAAAGAAATGAATTTATTGCCATATAATTTTCTGCTTGTAGTGGATGTGTGTTATTTTTTGTCTGTGTCGCTGTCGGCTTCTTGTTCCTCTTATAGCTGGCATCAGATGCCAGTCATGTTCTGTCCAGAATACAGCTGGAAATAAAACATTATTGTTTTATGGTTGCACCAAGATGTGGTTGCTAGAACCCTGAACACAGTGTTTGTGGTTGGCGGGTGTTGTGTTTTGTTAAGTCTGACTTTCTTTTAATTCATGTGGATGGATTTCATGTAGCATAGTGGGAAACCCTGCAGTTTTTAAAAGACATGAGACAGGGTCAGGGCCATTTTGGGCACATTTCCACTCATTGTGTTGTTTGACACAAAGGGAAACAGGTGAAGAGGCGTTCTTGTCGTTTTGCCCAGTACAGAGTTTCCACTGATAAGAATTTGGCCATGGGAAAATCTGGGATGCATATTTATTTTTTAAAAGTCCATGAAAGCTAATTTCAGATTATTCAATGTACCTGTATTGGACTGTTGACTTTTTTTTTTTTTTTTANTTTTTTTTTTTTTTTTAGACTGTTCTGTCTTACGTTGAGTGAGGAGTGGCATGTTGTCTAGATGTCAAATATATCATCATGTGGGTGGTGTATAGAGGTGGGATGGGCACACAAACCCTTGTGTACACATATGAGGTCTCAAACTTCTTCAACTTCACAATACAAGTAGTGCTTTATTTTGCTGTCATTTGAATTTATCTTCCCATAGTGCATGTAACTACATTTAGAATCATTTCGATCATTATTTTTGACTATGGTGGTACATCTTTATTTTAGTCTTCCACATTTTAAAATACTATATAATTTATAGATAATTTAAATCACACAAACCAGTAATAGGTTCAGCCTGTCACCTATTCCCAATGTGTTTGTCTAATAACACAATCTTATTTCAACAATACCAAAAAGCTAATCAAACCACCAGTAAACAATAAATTCACTGACCCTGTACATCTATATATACATTCATAGTAATGAGTACAATATAGACAAAGTCATATTTAGTAATCTGGCTAACATCAGGTATCCATTGTGGAATACCTTTGTGCTAGATGTGAATGTGAATATCAACTTCTTCCCAGGACGGATAACCTTTAAAAGTCCCCAGTGTTTTCGTGAGCCACAGCAGTGCACTGACAATAGGGACAGTGTTCTGGACCGACCAGAGCCCCAGATCACATTTCCTGTTCCTGATTTAAGATCAACTCAGCTGACTACTGATACACTCTCCTCCTCAAAAACACAGTAGCGGGATAACGGGATGTTCACTCAGCAGAGGGTGTATGTAGGATGTAAAAAACAAAGATAGTCATTTGTGTACATAGTTGTTTAATCTTATGGACAATAAAAGACCGAGTGTGTTAGGGTTTTACCAAATATGCTGCATATAGTGTGTGTGTGTGGGGGGGGGGGCACATTTGATAATATTAGGGCCACAGCAGCAGTGGATATACATGTGTGGGTGGAGATGAGGTGCACACACACTGGGCTGGATGCTGGATCAGTCTTTGCTTAGATAGTCATTCTTTTATTTGTAGTACAGAGAAGAAGCCAAATAATTTTCCTGTCAGGTCAAATGTCAGCTCATCTCTCAGACTTTGTATAATTGAAGGCAATGTTAAAGCGATAATTTGTGTGTATGCCTGTATGGTGTGTTTGTCTGAGTGTTGTTTGTTGCATACTACCTTAACACTATCTTGATGAGAGGTGAATGATGAGCACTTCATCTTCTCCTTGTGGCACGTATTGAGCAAAACAACATTTTGCTCTCATGCCGATCATATCACAAGCACAGCGGAACGAATTTAGCTCTCAAAAAAAAAAAAAAAATNTGGAACCCACCAGAGGGGGAAAAAAAAAAACAGCAATTCAACAACTGTCAGTTGTTTTGGCTGTGAGAAATCAAGTATCTTACCTTCTAACATTGTATCGTATCTCTTTAGTGAGTTGGCGTCACTCGACTCAGCGAACAACATCAAGTGAGGTCTCACAAATTGCTGACCTGACCTTTTGTTGGGGAAAGTGGCTTTAACAGTACAGAATAACACTGAACTGAATGAGCAAGCAAGCAGAAAGACCAGATAACATAGGATCTCATATTTGTTTGAGATGTTGGTGTGTTTTTTGTGATTTAATTGCAGTGGAAAACAAATACCAGACATATCAGTGTCTGATTAAGTAAACTATCTACACCCATGCAGAACTCATATATGAGGCTGAAGATATTGACAGTCACTCACGCCATACACACACACAGCTGTATGTGGGCAATTGGGAATGCTATTAATACACTTACAAGCACACACACTCATGCCACAAGCTCATAAAAACAAATGATGCTATTAATATGTTGAGAAACAGAAATGCAGAAAAACTCAATGTTCTGAAACATATGTGTACACTTGCCCGAACACACATAATAACACAAGTGTTTACCAACAGGTGACGCTAAAAATAAATTGGCCTGACTACACATACTGAAATTTACACAAAGACCCACTGTGTTACTTTGAAGAAACAAATGGGTGCTATTAATACACTGGCATCGATACACCAGCACTCATACGCAGATACACGTGTACATGCAAACTCAACTGTCGTGCAGGCAGATTCACTTATGCAAACACAAAGACCTCCTGTATACACTTAGAAGAAACAACTGCAAGCTATTAATATTTTAGCATACGTAGGATGGACATGGGTATATACACACACACGTATATGGATGCACACACACAGAGATTGATACTCCAGCTGCTCGGAAGCAGAGGGACAGAATGTCCCCAACAGCTGTGGATTCCTCTAAATTTATAGTTGGGGTGGGGGGACAAATGGAGCAATAGGTGATGGACTCTGGGTAGGGGATGTAGCCAGCATGGTGGAAGAGCTGTCATTGGCAAGCAAACTGCTATTTTGTGAGAGAATGATCAGTCAGATCCTCAGTATCAGCAATAAATGCAATAAATTTACTGCTGACATTTGGCTGTGGATGGTCAGCAAACACTGGACTTGAAATAAGGATGCAGTAATATTTAACATGATGTATATTTTGTTTCTCCTCCTTTATTACTCATTGTACTAGGCCCAAACCTTAAGCATGTCACCAGAGTTTATGTATTCAAATAGTAACTAGCACTTAACCTAATGTGTGTCTTCCAGACTTACTCCATCCAAACAAGTGTGGAGGTCACTCCAGTCCAACAATAAACAAAGCACATTTAAGGGCCACAGAGTGGATATAAATACTGCTAAAGACATCTGTAACTCTCAGGGTGCAGGAATGAGCCAATGAAGCCATTCAACCAAAATAGCAGCTTCTGCTTGCCTAAATGAACCGAGAGGATGTTATGGTGCAGACTAAGTTTAGAAACAGGAAGTCACTGTTTTCTGTGTGTGTGTGTGTGTGTGTGTGTGTGTGTGTGTGTTTGGCTGTGCATGTCTGAATGTGTGTGCATGTGCATGCATTTTTGTGCATTAAGCGAGTGGTACCTCAGACTGAGTGTGTTGCTGCAGAAGGCCCACAGAAAGAGGATGATGGTTGTGAAATGAATATGCTATTACAGAAATCAGAAGTTTGTCTCCTGCCTATTTTTAGCACCACAATGCTGAAAATGAGAGACACAGATCTTATCTATATGTAGTTCTCTCTAATTTCAAAATGTTCTAGATTTTATCTTAGAAATAGCATTCTTCATCTTTTCAGTCTGCAAAAATGTACTGTATTTAGCAAGATTTACAGTACAGCTGATGAATAGCAAAGCACTGAAAACAATGCATTCTAAAAATACCTGTACGGTTTCACTACTTTTTTTGTAATATGATGTTGAAACAAGTGCATAAATGGCCTCTTTGAGTGAACTCTTGGTAAGATGATAGGAAGTAATCCGCAACTTTTGAAGCCCTTCGAGGTCAGGGGGGTGGAAGAAACCCTAACTGTGCTGTTGGCTCTCTGAATGCATAATGTGGCGAATGAGCTAGTTGTGTCCAGTCCTATAATTCCTCAGGCTGCAAGTCTGCCTTGGAGCTACAACATCATTCTCACGAGTAAAAAAAAACTCAGGCCTGAATGGATACAGGTAAACATATTTGCTTAGAAGTATGGATTTTCTATAAAATATACTTTATACAAATCATTCTTTGTAGTGTGTTTCTGGGAGAACTGTTAAGCGTCACATTGTCACGCTGTGGTTGTCACATCATGGTCTGTGCTGTATTTTCAGGGTAAAAATATACCACAGGTGGTTCTTTTCTGTTTAGATGAGAAATAAAACTGACTTCCTGATCATTTCCTTTCTCTCAGGGGAGCTGACTTGTTTGGTAATCTTTGAGAGAGAGAGATGTTTGTGTGTGTGTGTGTGTGTGTGTGTGTGTGCGCGCGCACACATGCGCATGAGTGAGAGAGTGAGNTTTGTGTGTGTGTGTGTGTGTGTGTGTGTGTGCGCGCGCACACATGCGCATGAGTGAGAGAGTGAGCATGTAGATGATTTGAGTCCCCAAGCCACCACCGTCCGGTTCCTACAGTAATTGTCTGATTTCCTTTGAAAACACATGTTCTTCTGGTAACATATACAATACTGTCTTCTACAGCAACTGGTACTTCCTGTTGCACCTTTCCTTATTTAGGAACAAGAAAAACCTGAAGCTCATAAAACCAAAGCTTATAAAAACCTGTAAAAACACACACTGCTACTTTCAGCAGTGTTACATATTGATGCACAGTATGGCATGAAGAAGCTGAAAGTGGAACAGATTGAAGTATTTCTGATTGCTGTCTCTTCGAGGTTGAGTGTCGCTCAACATATCTTGGCTTCCTTGAATTTCAACCTGCAGTAGTCTTACCTGACAAGATAGGATTCTTTTGACGCAGGAGAGCTGCAGAGAACAAAAAGGAGGAGTTTAAAGGAGCAGACAGTTATTACAGGAGATATGTTGTCGTCTTGTGTGTGTGTCTGCACTTACAGAGACAGAAAGAGTCCTTTGGGCAATGGTCATTGATTACTGGCATTAAAACAAAATTAAATCATAAATGCTTGTTTCAGTCTCTAGCTGCTTCTCTGTCTTACACACATAAAGGCTGACACACACACACACACAGACACACACACACACACACACACACACGAANACATAAAGGCTGACACACACACACACACAGACACACACACACACACACACACACACGAAAACACATCTCACTGTAATGAAGTGCTTATAGAACCAGGAAAACAAAACTGAAAACACTCTTCTAAAACAGTATGATGTTATTCTTACTGTAAATAGTGCTGGTCTTAATAACTCCCCACCTGTTTTTTCATGTTCCACTGTATGTGAGTCTCACTTGACCTGCAGTAATAAGAGCGTGGGAGTGTTTTCTTATTCAGAGGAATTCTGTCAACCTGAAACGCCTTCACAGACCTCTGTCTCTCTTTCTGAGTCAGTGTTGCTGTTGGGAATGAGAGCCAAAAAAACTGTCTGCGTCTTATGGCAGGAGGGAAGTTCAGCAGGACTTGATGTGTGCAGCCTGCAGAGCTTTGCTTGAGACTCTTTTGACGCTCTTAGTAATCTTAGATCTCTTTGTTTGCTCTCCGTAAGCTTAGATGTTATGATGACTCTGTAACTTATGAAAATGTTCATGTGTAGATGTGTTTTGAAATAGTTGTAGGCTTCATTCAAATCACTTACATTGATTTTTTTTTTTTTTTTTTTTTTTTTTTTTTCTGGAGCTACAGGTCAGCATTAAAGAACAAGCCTTCAAAACACCAGTCAACCCTGGAAACAACATCTACTTGTCTCATCTGTTACTCCTGTTGTTCTGGTATAAGGTTTTGTCCTTTTCCAATGTGCTAGATTTGAAGGTTGTTAATTGTGTAATCTGTTACTCATTATTTCCTGGATAACTCTAAAAATAAATGAACAATTGCAGTGCGAGTATGTGTGTTTGGCCAAGTGCTGTGATGTGAGAGGCTGTTTTGTCATTGCAAAGTTTTGTACTGTGTTACAGTTCTGTCCACAGTGGGTAATGTTCTGTAGTTCAACAGGGTATACCAGTGAAGAGATGGCTACAGGAATTTTCTGAGTAATGTTGAGTAATGTTTTTGGTGGCAGTCATTCATACTGGTGTGGTAAATTTCCATATGCTCCCCCTCCAACTCCCCCTCTACCCCAGAGGGAGCAAGGTGTCTCCTTCCATACTGTATGTCTTTTCTTTTGTATCAGTACTGAAACATTCTTCATCCGACTATTGAACCCATGTTTATGGGTTTCAGGTGTACTCACATTGACACGTGAAAAAGTATCGAGTTATCTGTGAGCTTGCATATGTTTTTGTTACTATGAATCATCACAAAAGTACTGAATAGCTCATTAAAAGTTGTCATCAGCCTCTGGGTCTCTGGATGAGTTCAAGCTTTTTGTAAGAACTAGGCATATGTTTTATCATGCATACTGCAGTTAAATCATATGTGATGGCATAATTGGATCAAAACCTTTTCTCACTCTACAGTACCTATAAAAAGACATCTGTCTTTAGTTTGAGCACTTGTCCTGCTATTTGGTTTTAAATTTAGTTTTTTTCTTTCTTTTTAGTAAAACCTGGGAAAGAGATGACAGATTCATGTGTCTGGCCCAAATGATTTGGCTACACAATGTACAAATTCAGTCCACACCCTTCTTCCTTTATTCTTTATTCTTATGTGACTGTTACCCCGCCAGATGCACACACACACACGCGCGCACACACATACCTCTTGCTGTTGCTTTTCTGAATGCACCTCTGGACAATGGCCAGTTCACTTGAAGCAGGAAGACTTGAATTAAATGAAATATGACTGTTGGACTTGTTGAGTTCAAGTACAAGTACACATCTGGGTATACACTTATGCCAAATAAACTGAGTGCACTCTCGCTAATGTTGACATAAAGCACAAACAGTAAATGGTGATCCAATTGTTCAAGGAGTTTTTCAGCGAATATCTATTTTAAACATACTTCCTCAGGTGATCCTTTCTGTTATGAATTAGACATCCTACATAATATGTACTGCATGTATTTTGTTTTCTGTTATTTTGAAATTTAACATATTATATTCTCTCTCTCTCTCTCTCTCCCNCCCTCCCTCTCTGTAGTGGATGTGACAGTCAGCAACAAGATTTCTTCGCCCATAATTGGGGAATAGCCAATGGACCTAAGCGTCACCCAGAGGTTGGTGCACCCAGGCCCAGACTCATTCATGCTGGCCCCCCATCATCCATACATCCTGGGACCCTTCTCCTCTCAGCACTGCTCCCAATTTTCCCAGCAGCACTTACAGGTGAGGACAAAGAGGAAATTTCAAGAGGAAGTAGGAGCTTCTCAGCCCTCCGAAACTGGTTGGAATAGCAGAGTAATATATATCATCAGCAGCTGCATCAAACGTACATACTCTATATACTTTACCTTCCAGGTAGTACAGCCTGCACAAATGTGTAGGTTTGTGTAATTTTAACATCCTCCCGCATCAGGCAGCAACAGCTTATCATCACATCAGCAAGCTCTTTTAATAGGGTGAGGTACAGTGAGCAAAAGGCAGATGGTAAGGAACCTTTACTGATATGAATGTTCTGCAGAGTGAAGCAGCTCAGATTAAACAGACCATTCTTTTACTATTTCTGATTGATGATTGATTGGATCACCTGACAGATGCCATTCTCACAGTGTCGTGATACAGTATCTTTTTTTAATTTTTTTTCCTTTTCAGTATAATATTGAACACAGACAAAGGGAGATGGAGGAGAATAGAGAAGAGCTACGACAGCTGAAGCGCAAGAGCAAAACTGAACAAAGTGAGCACGACCTGCATTTCTCCATTCTGTTATGCCATTTTGCAAGTTCTCTGGTTTGCTCTCATCTGAGTCACACCTCACTGTAAGTTTCATTATGAACAAAAGGTGTTTCCAGTTACTGTGGCATATTCTCAGATTCCAAGGAAGTTTGTATTCATGTTAAATCCAAGAAAGAAAAAAAAAAAAAAATCAGGAAACAATTTTTGCAGTTTCATTTTCACCATGTAGAGGAATTGAATAATGCATAGAGGAACTTGATAACATCTTTTTCATACCTACATTATTGTATACCATGCTTGTCAAGAAATTTTTTTTTTTTTTAATTTCAAGCCATCAATGTGTCTTGTACACACATTATCTGTGTACAAGAACATGATTGTCATTTGATTTAAATGTGCAGGGTTGAAGTCACTCTTGTTGACTGAGTGACTTTGTTGACTGGCAGGTGCTGTGGCCAGTCCTCTGGTAAAGCAGAAACTCCGGGAAGTTTTAATTATGAAGAAACAGGCTGCATTTGAGAGGGGTTCTTCCAACCACAGCAATACTCCATCTCCGCGACATAGGTAAGAGAGAGTGAAACAGGCAGACCACAACACCAACATCAAAACTAATGAGAGCTGCAAAAGGTGATCCGTATGAGTCAAATTTGTATTGTAATAACACTGGTCCACACAGAGCAAACACAAATACCACTGTGCCCCATTGTGTCTTTAATAGTTTCTTCTTCTTTTCCTTTCGGCTTTCCCTTCAGGGGTCACCACAGCGAATCATCTGCCTCCATCTAACCCTATCCTCTGCCTCCTCTTCTCTCACACCAACTAACTTCATGTCCTCTTTCACTACATCCATAAATCTCCTCTTTGGTCTTCCTCTAGGCCTCCTGCCTGGCAGTTCCAACCTCAGCATCCTTCTACCGATATGTTCACTATCCCTCCTCTGTACATGTCCAAACCATCTCAGTCTGGCCTCTCTGACTTTATCTCCAAAACATCTAACATGCGCTGTCCCTCTGATGTACTCGTTCCTGATCCTATCCATCCTCGTCACTCCCAAAGAGAACCTCAGCATTTTAGTCTCTGCTACCTCTAGCTCTGCCTCCTGTCTTTTCCTCAGTGCCACTGTCTCTAAGCCATACAACATTGCTGGTCTCACCACCGTTTTGTACACCTTTCCTTTCATGTGTCTTTAATAGTTTATTTCTCCATAAAGTTGTCACTGTTTCTTCCTTTCATGAATTTAATAATTAAAACATTACCAGAACAAGTCTCCTCCCTAGTCTCCCATAGTGAAGCATTCTATCTATCTGATATTGTTTTGGTTACCTAGAATCGTGGATCCTGACACCCCAAAGCCTCAGCCTGCACTCTGTGACCAGCGCAAGGACCTTCCCCTTCGGAGGACAGGTGAGATATGATGGCTATTTGTGGTATTCCCACACTGAGGTTGAAGCTGTGAAGATTATTGGTGATTTTTCCATTTCAGGTCCGTTCTGCTGTGGTGTACTTGGTGTAATTTGAGTTACTCAAACTGAGTTATATGACTATAGCAGTGGGATACTTTGTTCAGCTTGATACTTTTCAGTGTCTAAGCAAACTGTCATTAATTTACATATTCTGGAGAAAGAGAATGAACATACATAGTATAGGAGTGTAGTTTTCAGCAACACGGATGAAAGTCACTGAGTACGAGGCCTCCAGGGCCAGAGAGAGAGACCTGAAAGTCATAAAACAACAGTGAGAATGAAACACAAAGGCCAAAGCAGTTGCATAATATTAAAGTATGTGTAAAATGAACTGCGTGAGAGTCCAGAGCAGGTCTTCCTTGATGTGTGAATGAGAGGAGGAGTGGTTTCACTCTCCTCTACATCTCTCTCAAGTACACTAGCTATTCAAAATGCCATTGTTTATTTGCCTTACCCTGGGTACCCTTAGGTGCCAGCACACACACCCTCTAGAGCTTTTTTTTTTGGCTCAGTGACAACATAAAGCTGCTTTTTATCTCTTCTGAGCCAGCCACTGATTGATTGTTTTGTTTAGGTTCATTGTAGCCTAACCAATGTAAACATGGAACTTTTTCATGCTATTAATGAGGGTTTAAACATTTGTGGGCTTGGCTGTGCTGAAGATTGTGTTACATTTCTCTGTTATGTAAAAATAAATTGAGGTTATTGTTGTTAGGTCATGTGTCATTTAGTGGGTGGATTCTTGTTGATGTGTTTAAGATGTTCCGTTTAAGACGTCAACTAGTTGATTATCAAGGTCTGTGAGCTTGTGAACAATGTGTATGTATGTGTATGTATATTCATGTATAGGAACATTGGTGCAGTTGTATTTGTGCATGTACATGCATGGGTGCAAGTGTTTCTTTATGCATTCCTTTGTGTGTATTTTTGTGTTTGCAGTCTCTGAGCCCACTTTGAAGTTGAAGTTAAAGAAGTACATCAACACAAGACAAAGCCCACTGCAGCGTAAGACCAGTGCCCCTCCCACAATGAAGCACCGGACAGAAGCTTTAGGTAGTTTCTGCATTTAGCAGGGTCACACTCATGATCACACACATGTATTATGCTACTGTTTTATTTGCACTTAACCCTTTAAAGCCTGCCCCATGAAATAATTATCATAGAATTCTAATTTTTTGCACTTTATTTCTTTATTGAACCCTTTAACAAACTCAAAAAAAAAAAAAAAAAANATTTTTTTTTTTTTTGTTTTTGTTATCACATTTGATACATCAGGCATTTATTTAACTCAACAGGGTTTCAAGTGGAAATTATTTTGGATACGATATAATAGGCATTTTGGTCAATAACTGATCGTGTTGATGATGTAGAGGTCTCAGAAAATCATGTATCACATGGACATAAATGGCATTATAGGTAACTGTTTCAAGTTAATTTTGTTTTGATGTATCATTTTCATCTATGCTACTATAGAAAATGAGACACTTCAAATATGATTTTTATGGTAAAACACACATGATGTTATTTTAACACAAATATCATCATCATGCAGCATCATTAAATGATTAGGTGGGTGTCTGTTCTGTCACCCAGACTCATCTCCCAGCAACAGTAGCACCCCAGCATCAGGGTGCAGCTCACCAAACGACAGCCTCCATTCAGACAGTGGGACCCTGCCACCAGCCCTTGAGGTGAGTCCTTCTTTGAGCATTTACATTTTAGCAATTTAGTAGACATTCTTGTCCACAATAGACTATAATGAATGACTAAGTAGGGGTTTAGTGTCCTGCTCACGTGTGCTTCAGTGGAGAAAAGGTTCAACTGTTCTGCACCTCTGTGTTCTTTCATTCTACATCATGGGTTTTCTTACCCTCCAAATTATGGATTAATTTATAAAAATACTGTGTATAAACCATTTACTTTCTCATTTAAATATATACTGTATATAAATAGAGTAGTATAAACCTACTGCAGTTTGCAGACAAATCCATGCTAAGAACCTTTCCTAGTGAGAATGCTAATTGGATGTTTAATGGAGTACAGAAATGGCTCCAAATGTTTTAAACAGGGAGAAATGAGAAGGCCAGATGGCTCATTGTTCACTACAGCCATGTTATCTGATCACTCCCTGTCTAATTAAAACATTAATATAAATCCATTTTCCATTTGCTATAATTAACTGGCCTTGATTTCAGTAGGGATGCAGATTTATCTTTTTTAAAACACACAGGTCTTGGAAAATAACGTGCCACCTGTATGGCATCACATTTATTACTTGTCTTAAGGTGATGCTGTATAAGCTACATCCTTGTTACGGATGTAAAGGGCAAATCTTTATACCCCCCATACCCTTTAACTTCATTGCATTTATTATATATATTGCTTGATTTTATGCTCACAACATGTATATATACTGTAACAATATGTTAATTTTTAAAGAAACAGAATCAAGTAGGTTGGTGAAACTCCACTTTATGTTCATAATGCATATTTTTGCCTTATTGGTTTGTCTTATTCAGGTACAGAGGCTGCTGCTGAAGGATGGCAGTTTGGCCCATTTCACCTTGCACCCCAGCCCCACTGCCATGCCCACCATCACTGCTGGGGTTCCTGCACAGGTTAGCAATGACACCTGTTGGGGACCTCATGAGAATCAATATTTTTACTGTTGAAGCTATGTTTTCTGATTAAAAACCACAAAATACTTGCTGAATCGTGTACCATTTTTACAATATAAATAGCTAATTTTACAGATCTTTCTATGATATGCTGCCACTATCTATGACTAAATTTCTCAAATAGGACCTATAAAGCCAAGCACTTACATAAACTTGAGTTATATTCAGTGTCTCACTTCCCCCTTGATCTGTGTGGTACTTTCATATCTTGTGAATCAGTCATGTGGTAGTTTAGTTGATGACATTCTGTGTATGAGTTTCTGTCTGTTTAACAAATGGTTACCAAAGCCCTCTCTCTGAAGACTAACTCCATGGTGTGAGCTGCCACCATGATAAAGACTGCCTGATCATAATTGTGTGTTTGAAATATTCAACCTTTTGATCAGGTCCTTAAATCTGAGTCAGCTACGGCCCAGTGCTTGCAACTGGGTGGTAAACCAGAGGGCATTGTGAGCTGAGCCAATCAACAAAGAGAGAGAAAACATGCTAACAGACTTAATTTTCTGGAGATGTGTTTGTTATAAATATTATTTTAATGTCAAGCATTCATGAATATAAGATATAGCACAATTCAATAGAACTACAGTGTAAATCATGCGGAGTTGTTCTTCTAGTGTGAAGAAATTGAATTGTTTGTTTTTAAATTATTAAAGCAATGGCATGGTACTCCTGTCTTTTCCTTGCTTGCTAAAAATTTGATTTTAAATTAAATGGAAGACAGTTTCTGGGTTAGGGTTAGTTTGGTTAGTTAGGTCATCATAAAATGATCAAACAGCTTGCCCCAAAGGTGATGGAAATGATGAACCTCTCTTCTTCTCCCCTCCCCTCCCCTCCCCTCTCTCAACTCTCTCCCTAGGCTGACCAGCGAGTAACAAGGCCACTGCCAGTGTCTGCCCTGCCTCAGGTCTACCTGCCTCTGGATGGAACCAGTCCAGCCTTGACCCAGCGACTGCAGCCTGTCTTCATACTGGAACCACATACTGGACTTGTGCGCACACACCTTCTCTCTGGTGAGATGTGTTAACTGTTAGCCTGTTGTACAGGAGACAGCTAAGCCTCTGCGAATGCAGATATGTGTGCTGAACACATGCATTTGGACATGTGAGTGCATACACACAGGGACATGTGTAATGTTTGAATAATTTGACATACTATCTATATTACTCATAATTCATTTTCCATTGGAAATGTAGGTTTATTGCTGCCCAAGCTGTATTGTATTACAGGCACAAGAGTGCCCTCTGGTGGAAATTTTACTGTTTGAATTTAAAATAATGCTGTATTCCTCTAACAGCTTATAAATATATTGCAAATGCAAGCAACATTGTTTAATGATAACATTTGAGTACTATAGTATTAGCATTTTGAAAGCAAAGTACGGTATAACTGTATATATACACACACACACACACACACGCACACGTGTGTGTGTGTATGTGTATGACTAATTATGTCTGTACTTCTCTTTCTATTCCTGTCTCAACTATAAATAATGAATGTAGATTAATATAATGCTATTATTATATCTGCTGTCCTTTGTTTCTTGTCCCTAATACCATCCCTATTTTCTGTTCTACTCCATCACTCTTTCTCTATCCACTTTCTTTTTTTTTCTGGACATTTTCATCTGTCTCATTTATTTCTGCACCTTACTATGCTTTTGTCATTGTTTTCTTCACCTAGTACCTTGACTTATCTTTTCCTTTCTGTCATGCTTTATCCCTGTTTAATCATTTTTTTCCCCCTCATTTCTCCAGTTCATGGCTTAAGTTCAGCTCCCCTGCAACAGCAGCAACAGCAACAGCAGCAGCAACCACCTCAGCTATCCTCCCCCAAAAGGGAAGGACTAGCCACTTCATCCTCCCACAGACCTTTGGGCCGAACACGCTCAGAGCCTCCACCCTACAGTCACTCACCTCTTCCTCCCCACATGGGCCATCACCCACACAGCCTGCACCAGTTACCCCAGCAATACCACAATACTATGCTGGAGAGGCTTAACCAGATCACACACCTGGGCAAGGTGAGAGACAGCAGGTGTGCACAAAATAATGTGCATTCACATTTCTAGAATGAGTAGTATACAAATACCTGTATAACGCTGTGTAACATATCTGAAATCTTCTATCTTATATCAGCTGATAAGCAGACCCACTGAAAAACCCCGTCTGACACAGCTCCCATCAGAGGACATGGATCTGGATGAAATCGGATCAGGATCAGGGTCCAGGCCAGGATCTATGTGTGGCTCAGAGCCTGGCTCGGTGTGTGAAGAGAGCTACCACAGGAAACAGAGCAATGCCAGCACAGACTCAGTTTACTATACGGATTCCACTACCTCCTCATGGGAGAGCTTGATTGAGCATTCACACTCTCTCAGTCAGGTACTGAAATAAATACACACTCAAATTTGTGCACAGAGTTTCCTAACAAGACAGGCTGAGGTTCATTTATTATATATAGACCATAGTATGCATGTTTGTGTTTGTGTGTAGAACCATTATTTCAAACACAATAACTGCAGAACAACATACTTCATAATAAAACCCTTTAGATTTGTACAACAGGTTCTGCAGTAGACTTGATGATTTGATTAGATTTTAGATCTGCCTGTTCCTGATGATGTACATCAATACCTCAGTAGAATTTCTGGTTATATTTAGTGCACCAAAATAATTCTGGTGGGACATTAGGCATCTTGTTCAATAGCCCTGCTTTTGGTTTCTTAGAATGGACTTTCTTGAATCCTATCATCTTGCCATCAGGGGGCACTATAGCTTTATTTATACAAGCTGATAAAACTGGGAGATTTTGTGGCAGCATGCTTGGGAATGTTGAGCTTGCTTTATTGGTTGCTTGTTTTAGACAGGCAGTATCAATCTGATAATGACTGGTTGCAATATAATGGAGAGGGACAAGAAAGTTACAAATGTCTGGAAATGTGTCGTGCTGCTGCTGTGAAATGATCCTTTGTTTGCTGCTCTCTCCTTCATCCATTGCCTGGGGAACCACAGAAGCAGGTGATTCACAGACCTGCGCCCCAGCTGGACTCCATGCGTGTGCCTGTCCTGATGTGGCCCCATCAGCCCCTGTCCCGGACACAGTCCTCCCCAGCTTCCACCTCCCTTCCCCCACCTCCAGCTCCACCAGCCAGCACAGCTTCCCTGTCATTGTCCAGTCCTGCTGCAGACAAACCCATCAAGCTACACTTCACTACAGGTAAGAGACACTGGCAGATGTTTGAATAGGAAACATAAAAAGAAGAGGCAAATTACGTATATTACATTGTGGTGCAATTTCGAGGCAATTCGTATTAGATTGTATCCTGAAATATTTAATCAGAAAAAATCTGCGCACAAGTGAAGGTGATATTCAGTCTGTGTGTGTTTGGTGGTCTAGGTCTGGTTTATGATGCTCAGATGCAGAAGCACCAGTGTACCTGTGGGGACAACAGCCATCACCCTGAGCATGCTGGAAGAGTCCAGAGCATCTGGTCCAGACTGCATGAAAGAGGCCTCAGGAATCAATGTGAGGTAGGACACACACACATCCACAGTTTAGCATATCAATAAATACTACTTGGAATGTGTATTTGCAAATACACATTCCAAGAGTCAACTCTGTGTGTGTGTGTGTGTGTGTGTGTGTGTGTGTGTGTGTGTATGTTTAGCGTATCCGCAGTAGGAAGGCCACTCTAGAAGAGCTGCAGTCAGTCCATTCAGAGAAACATGTTCTTCTCTATGGCACCAATCCACTCAACCGCCTTAAACTGGACAACCGCAAACTGGCTGGTAAGATGTTCACACATCAACATTCCACAAATTATTATAATGACAAGAAGAACAAGAGTAATGGGGGAAAAAAAACCAATCTAAATTATTCCTTGCAGGAATCTTTTCTCAACGGATGTTAGTGATGTTACCATGTGGAGGAGTTGGGGTGAGTGTGTGAGACAGAGGATGGAATATATCACACACAAATGCACACACACATATGCGCATGGAAGTCTGTAAAACACAAGTCTTGTGGGATTTTTTCCACTTATCTAATTGCATTACTGAAGAGCAAACATTACATGGCTGATTATTCCCTTATTACACAATTAAAGTAATAGGGCTACAAATTGCTGATGCTATTGTTATTGGCTAAGATTATTTGGAAACTCAGTCAAAAAAAAATCAAAGACTGTTCAAAGGTGAGAGATGGAAGAAAGAAAGAGGGAGAGATGGATTCACAAAGAGTTTGCTGCTTGGATTAATGCCTGGCTGGTAAACTGGACTTTATTTAGAGGGAATGGGTGTGGGAAAGGGAATGTGAGCTCAGAAGAAAGTAAAGAAGATGACAAGAGAAATACAGTAAAGATAGGAGAATTGGAAAAAGGAAGAAGGAACTACTGACTCTGGGGAGGACAGCGAGGGGAAAGAACAATAGAAAGGATAAATGCAGGACAGCAGACTTCTGCTTTGATAAGCACCCACAATAAGACCCAAGAGAAAGGTTTGTGAGGCACAATGAGGACAGCGGAGAAGGAGAGGATGGAGATGAGAGAGAGAAAGAGAAAAGGGGCTGGGTGTCAGTTGATAAGAAGACTGATCTGCCTGGATTTCCGGCCCTTGACTGCTCTGGTGAAGAGGGCTGATTAGAACAAGATGGCAAAGTCAGTGATAAAAGAAATTCCTCTGATTTCATTGTTCCACCATGGCAAAACCACCAGAAATGTGAGTCTTGAAACACAGAACAACATAGAAATACAGGACAGGATTTAATCTGAGAAAGACTGTGATGATGAGATAGCGGATGTGGAAAAAATAAAGAAGAGTTACACAACAATTGTCATCATCCACAGATGTTACAGGACCATTCATTTTTTCAGATTTTGTATTCAAACATATTATTGCACAACATTCACATCATTATGTAATATTTGATAACCTTTATTTAATGAACATAAATCCTACATCCTCAACTTTGGACCTGATTGGCCAGCAACAGCAGCTCTTTTAAATAAAATGCCACAAACTTGCCGACTGAGGCTTTTCACTAAGTTTGTCAGTTCACATGTTGCAGACTCAAAGGAATTCAGTAATTCTTTTATGAGATGACCCAGTCAGGGTTGGTCCAGTTTTGATGTGTTTAGTGGAGTCTGAAAATGATTTCAAAAAAGGGAAAAAATTTGTTACACATGTAATAACCTCATAACTACTTATACAAAAGAAGTGTGTGTTTATTCTTTGATCATACTGTATGTATAAATATGCATCAAATAAATTTTTGAAGATCTTTGACGAGATCTTTAAAATCCTCACTGCAGTAGTGATTATGGCCAACATACACTGATGCCCTGACTTCAGTTTAGTGGTTAACAAAAGGTCCTATAGAAGTCTTAACTGATCATTGTCTCATCATTGTTTTACTCACAGGTAGATAATGATACTGTTTGGAATGAAATTCACACGTCAACAGCTTCCCGCTTGGCTGCAGGCTGCGTCACAGATCTGGCACTCAAGGTGGCACAAGGAGAGCTGAAGGTGCATCTCTCTGTCACTACATTAGCAACTCTTATGTTTTCTATCATGAATGTCAGAGTTAAAGTTTAGCAGGTTGTTTGTTCAACACCATATACAGTGAAACCACTCTGGATATCTCAGCCAGTATGAAGCTTTTGTATGAAACTTTTTTAAAGTTGTAATATTTGGTCACTCTTTACTGAAAACAGCATCGTATTAACATTTTTCCTTTTTTCACAGAATGGCTTTGCTGTGGTGAGGCCCCCTGGACACCATGCAGCCCACTCCTCCCCCATGTAAGCACAATAGCATGTACTCACTCACAGGTGTACGTTCAAACACACACACACACACACACAGACCAAAAGCCAGGAGGCCTCTGCAAAGAGTTTCAAAAGATTTATTTCAGATCAGGTAGAGAGAGAGAGCAAGAAAGGGAGGGAGGGACGGGGCTAAGTCAGCCAGAATATTTTCTGTGCTACCTGCATAATGCCTGATGCAAACAACCTCCTCTGCTCAGTTTCTTTCAAGTTTTAAAGACACAGAGCAAATCAAGATCAAGAGGTTTGTGTGTGAGTGCGTGCATGCGCTTATGTGTGTGCATGGATTTGTGTCAGTCTTTGATAGGAAGCATTAGCCAAGTAACCAGAATCAGCTGGGGCTGTTGTGTGCTCAGCAGTGGTTGTCACTGGATATTTATGGGATGATAATGACTTTTCTCGATGAGGGAAGTTTGGACTGCATATATGATAAACCGTCCACACACGCTCACAGTTTTATGACCCATGCTGACACTGCCACTTTCAGCATTCCTCCATCGTTTCTCATACATCAACAGTATTTTTTTGCACACCTTCACCATGACAGTGAGTGTTAGATGAAGTGCTGCGCCAAGTTGTGAGTTCATTTCTCTGAAGTCTAAGATATCCTGCCAGGAATTCACCCTACGATATCATGTGGAAAGTGGAGTGCATTTTAATATAAGGTTGGTTTTCTTTTTGTCACAAAATTTGTGGGTTCTGCATTTCTCATTAGCACAGGATTTTTGACTCAGCATAATGTTCTGATATGAAATGTCATTTTTGGTTGTCAGCAGTGGGAGATGAAATATAAAACAACTTCAGATGCAGTGAAACCATTTGAATTTTCAAAAATTTTAGCTCATTTCTGCTTGGTTTCCCTTCTTCACGCATTATTGTCAGTTCTATGATTGTCATGACCTAGACTGAACACACAGACACACACACACACACACATTATGACACTGTACGGTCCATATGGTGAATTTATGATATTACTGCGGTAAAGTTGTCCTGATAAACAGATGTGCTGGCCTTTCTTCCTGCCTGTTTATCCACAGGGGCTTCTGTTTCTTCAACTCTGTGGCCATCGCTGCCAAGCAGCTCCAGAACAAACTCAACATCAGCAAGATCCTCATCGTTGACTGGGTGAGGGCCCACTTGCACAGCCAGCATCACTGGTCCCCATATTGACTACATAACCAATAAACAAACACAACCTCATGCACTCAAGCACAGAAATGTATCATGGGTAATGGACCCAAGAAGCAAACCATCCCTATACAGTAGCACTCTTAATTATCATTTACCTTGTTATCACTGGTCTCCATGTGCAATTTAAATGCACACACATGTTTAATCTATACTCGTGCTCATATGCGTGTAGTTTAAACACACATATGAGCACAGTCTCTCTCAGATGTGCAGAGAGCCTGCAGATATTGATCAGCAGCCCAGTGTGGTCTCTGCTCTTCATATGAGTGTATGAATCTGCCTTATGTCTGTGCCTGGACACACACGCCACACACTTCACATTCTGACATATTATTACATAAAATGCTTATTGCTACCTGCTTCATTATCAGTTAAAAAAATCCTGCTTTTACAGACTGCTGTCTGCATCTCCTGTCTGCTGTGGCAAAACACAGCTTAATTATTCTTTACAATAAGATACACAAGATTTAACAAACCAATTAAATGGTTATTTGGCGAGAAACCAAATAAAGTCTTTTAAGTTTTAGTTATGGGTGAAATTTCTACACTAGTCTCTGGCAACTTTCTAACCTGTCATCCAATCAATGTCCAGGATGTTCACCATGGTAACGGCACACAGGATACCTTCTATAATGACCCAAGTATCCTATACATCTCTCTACATCGCTATGACGATGGCAAATTCTTTCCCGGGACTGGAGATCCTGGTGAGGTAGGTACAAGACAGATTGATGAATTTGTACAGCAGAGCTATGATAGTGTATTATTGTTTGTGTTGTCATGGTGATAATTGTGTGTCTGCCTGTACATACTTAATCACAGCAACTCAAAAACAACACATAAAAATTTTGTAATTGTACGTCAGTTTCCCACTACAGAGTAGATGATCTGAATAGATTATACCGATTCGCTTGATATTTAACTTATTATTTAATCCTCTAAATCTAATTTATATAATTTATATAATACCATTCATGTCTAATGTGATGAAAATGATTTTGGTATATAAACATTTGGTAATTGTGTGAGTATATTCAGTCCCTCTAAGAATTGTGTTCTTGCAGTCGCAACATTAAACACAAATATAATCAATTGCAGCAATAATTCTGAGTGCTTGCAATTCTGTCCCATTCCTGCAATGTTTAAATAAAGATTGTCAAATTGGAAAAATCCTTTAAAAATTTTTCATTCCCTGCCATTGTCCTTTTAAAAAAAAAAACCTCCAAAAGTCAGTCTTTATATGTGTGATGCCAAGTCTCTTCACACTCAGTTAAGAATTTAAAAGTCTTATAGTGTGTTCCAGACAAAACAATTGTTTCTATTTAATATGTTTATCCATTTAACTCATGAAGAAAATATCAGACTGGGTTTAGTGTATTTCTCCAGTGCAGTTCAGAAACTGAGCAGGACTTCAGTCTATTGGTTATTATAACTTCACAACAGGATGTGCATAGTAGAATCGCATGTCTGTGTTTGCATACAGGAAATTGAGATGCTTATGAATACCTGTGGTTTTACCAGAAACCAACTGTGATGACTATCTGCAGTCAGATGAATTGACCCCAACCCATGGTGGCATTCACCACCCATTTGGTCCGCCACATTCCCCCGTCTTTTTCTCCCATCCTCCCCCACAATAATGAGGATAAAATAGTCAGTGTTTTCCCATAAAATCCCCTGATGAGGGACGGTACATAAAATGCTCTGCTGGCTTGGATGTGGCTTTGCCTTAAGTGGCCCCTCAACCTTGGTTGAGCTGTGTGGTAAACCTCTGGAGTCTCACTGTCCCCCGTGTAGGTATAAAACACACCATGGGGTCAGGGTGTGATGTCATAGCCAAAACAGAAAGCGCCGAGTACCACACAGAAACCAGCAGAGGCTAATCCAGTCCAGTAACTCTGGAAACATGAAAGAGAGAGAATGAGGACAGAGAGGAGCACGAGAGACTTGGAGCAAAAGCAAGAATTGTGTGTGTTTGTGTATGTGTATATGTGTGCACGTGCGTGTGCATAAGGGTGCATTACTAGTTGGCAGAGAAAAGAAGACCTCATGTGTTTTTCGTTTGCCCTGTGAACATCCCGTCCACGGAGAAAAGAATGGAGACAGACACTCTGGGATGCTCATCAGCATTCTTTTTCTTTCAAACATCCTCTCACACCCATACACACACACATACACTCACATGCACACACACGCACACACAAAGGAAATTACCGCACCTTGTTGCCAAGAGTGTGTCAATCAGTCTCCTCATTCTTCCCTCAACCTGCCACATTGACTGATGATGAAGGGCTCAGAGAACAGCTACATGGCTGCTAGCAGGACTACAAAGAGAGAAGCAGGAATCTTTAAAACTTCTTTCCAAGAGTTTATTTTCTGCCCCAAGTATGCAAGGTCAAACAGAGGAGCCCCTTCCATTCTGCTGGGCATTTTGTGAAAGTACTCCAATCTGAATTCTGCTCATATGAAAGCCATCAACTTAAATCATTTATATCGTAAAAAGTATAACTTATCTACACTGTATATGAACATCATATGCTACAATGTGATTATAGTTTATTTGATTTATACTATAAAGATATATATGTATGTATGTATGTATGTATATATACACGTACGTACATATATACATACATACATATACACACATTACACATATGGTATATAGGCCATCTTGTTAATGCTTTATGTTTCATACTTCAACAGTTCTATATGGGGTTCTAAGCTGCGCTCTAAAAGTACCGAATTTGTTTATAGCGTATCATATACAAAATCAATATATGATACTAAACTACCATGTAAAAAACCTAGTATAATTAAAATCTATGAAATCTGTATGAAAGGAACTGTGTAAGACAAAATACACAAATATGCTATATTAACACACAGAGCACATAAATCGTACATTTAGCAGTATATGCTTTACATTTTTTATATTTCAGCAACAATTGCCAACTGTAAATTTTCCAGTATAGCTGTAGTCCAAAGCTTAACTTTGTGGCTTTGTTGCAGCTCAGTGATTTATAAGGCTTATTGACAAATTGGTATCAGAATCAAATTATAAGGAAAAGGGTGTTGAATTAATAGCCAGCCATCTTCATTTAGGAATCGTAATCATTCCCATGTGTTTCCTCTAATGAGTCAGTTTTCCTTGGTTGCTTACAATGCAACTTATGCAACACTGGTGCTGATTTTGTGAGCATGTGACACAAATCTGTCACCGTCAAGCACTTTTTTTTTTGAACTCTCACTGGGACTCATGATATTGCAGAAGGCTGAGCTCTCGTGACATGAACACAAATCATACTATTCTAAAATATACACATGTTTTTAACCACTGGCAAAAATCACAAAGAAAATGATGCAGCTCTCCTTTTTTTTTTCCTAAGTTTTTTCTGCCTATGTTCATCCAGGTGGGTNAAATGATGCAGCTCTCCTTTTTTTTTTCCTAAGTTTTTTCTGCCTATGTTCATCCAGGTGGGTGCAGGTGCGGGTGAGGGCTTCAACGTAAATGTAGCATGGAGGGGGGGTCTGGACCCTCCCATGGGTGATGCCGAGTACCTGGCTGCATTCAGGTAAGAAGTGAAAATAAGTCATATCTGGCCAACTCAACCCGTCTCTACTCTTCTCAAGTTACAATAGTCTCTCTCTCTCTCTCTCTCTCTCTCTCTCTTTTGCACATAGTTTTTATATTGCTGGATATGTTTTTTTCACCTTGCAGGCAGCCATAGGTTTCAGCTCAGCGCAGTACGAAAATCAATTTGCAAATTTGAAGTCACAGGCAGTGCTAGATTTGCTGCATTTTATACATAGTTTGTTTTAATACAAATTAATACAAGTAAAAGTACAAATTGTTGAAACCTTCAGGTGCTGGTAAGAAGCTATGAGATCCAAAAATTAAAGTCGTCTGCAGTTGTTTGCTTTTTATGCCATCAGAGTTTGCTTATTGCTTTTCTTTCATCTTCCTTTGATTTTTCTGACAGATATTTTATAAATGCAATGCACTACAGGCTGCCAGATCCCAAATTCCAAATGTCTGAGCTTCCTACCAGCATTGGATAAAAGAATTTGGAACTATACATGATTTTTACTGCATTATCTCACAATGATAATGTCGTTTTGACTAAAATTCAATTTAAACATAATGCTCACTGTGATGGATTACCTTAAGCCAGTTTCACGTCTCTGAGATGATATTTATACTGTACTGACATGAACTGAGATCAGTGGTGGAAGGCAGGAAAAATACATTAATCAATCTAAAATCATATGGTATGCTAAGTGGTTTACAATAATTTTACAAATGCAAAAACATTGTTGGTTTATGAACGATATCATGAAAAAGAGAAAAATACAGTACTGTGTTGATGACACACTTTTGTTCTCCGCTCTTTTCCATTTCATTCAAGCTCTTTGTCCTGAATGAATATGATGTGGGTTTTCAGAGGCTTTATGAACTCTCAGTATTTCTGTCAGCAACACTGGCCACCAGAGACAGTTAAACAATATGTGAGCTCTACATAGTGCTGGTGCTGCGCTGCACACACAGTGGGTGGGCCCCTCGTCAAAGGAAAGATGCTAATGGGCTAATCCATTCTGCTAAAAGCCATAGAGCCAATAGGCAGGCTCAGAAACATTAAGTCTAGTGTTTACTGCTCTGCATGCTAATTAAGGAACACCTGGTCCTTTCCTGAGCAGGCGTCTGGTTTTGGTATTTTTCATCAGGTTTGGGAAATGGCAAGTGTTTTCATGTGTACAAGGTCCTCAGTTAACCACAGTGTTGTACTGTATTGTGCATTACCCCTTCCAACTTTCCCCTATATATAAATTCTTTATAAACGAACTGTCCTGGTGGTCCAGCACCAAAATCAAAAGACATCCTGTCCAAGGACATTTATTAAATAGTTGCAAGTAACTGGGAAAGGTGTAAAAATTGAGATGGGTGGAGAACAAACGTCCTTGACAGGACATCTTTTGACTTTGACTTTTCGTCTTCTGTTTTACTTGCACCTATTTAATAAAGTCCTTAATTCCACAATAATAATAATAAACTGATTTTTTAGACGGCAAAACTGCATACTTTGAAAAACATTTTTTTAGAAGCACCATACGACAGGTTTCTGTAAAAACACACCATGGTTTAAATTCAAATTTTTCAATGAACTGTGTCACCATTCTGTGGAATAACTTGTGCGAATAAAAGTATAACATACTATCCAGCCTAAATTTAATGCACCATGAAATCACGTTTTTGCAATTAAGTGTCTAGTATGGAGCCAGTGCTGTTATTCAATTGAAATATGTGATTTAGAAGTCTGTTTCTCTCTCTCTCTCTCAGACAGTGTGGTTAATGATGATGTGTGTTTCTGTTTTTGGGTGTGTTTTAGTGACAGGGGAAATATTGTAGTGGAGAGTGGAGGGACTGTATTACAATCAAGAGAAGGTTCAGTTCAGTTGAGATTGGGTGTCATGACTTTGTGTGTGTGTGTGTTTGCGTGTGTGTGCAAGCGCGCGCATCAGAGGAGGATAACTACGGTGGTCAGAATTCAATGTCAGTCTAATCACCAGTAGCACAGTTCACACGTGCAGTGTGTGCCAGCCTCAAAGGAATGTCATGCTTTATTGTGCGTATGTATTTTGGCATACATAGCATGTGTGTGTGTGTTTGTGCACACACATGTTCCCTATGCATTTTGGAGGGGCTACAAAAGTTGAGGGTTCTGATGAATTTGGAGAGGAGAGGAGGTAGGGGGTGCATTGTTAGGGAATCGAAAGGCAGCATAATTAAGCTCAATGGATCCCAGATGGCTGGCTGTCAGTGACGTGAGAAGAGGGACGAGCTCCTAATAGGAACCAGACGGCTCACAAACGCCTTTGAAATGCCGCTGAGAGAGAGAGAGAGAGAGAGAGAGAGAGAATGGGCTGTGCTCTCTTGCTAAATAACTGGCAGCGGGAGACGAGAGGAAGTGAGGAGGAGGAGAGGGTAGAAGTGAGGAAAAGTGGTCTCTGTAGAGTTCAGATATGATGAGGGTCTCATTTTTATCTGCTTATGTCACTCATGTTTAGGCTGCACAGAAACTTGCTGGTGTTTGCACCTGCCTGAAGTTGTAGATTCTTTATTATTCGTTTTATATCCAGGCAAAGTTTGCAGGGCACACATGCTTCTATTTCAGCAATATTCTGCTTCACAGTTAAACAGTTGCACACATTCACACCTGGAGCCGCCCCACCTTCTACTCTTGGCTACTTACCAACGTTGGATCGAGATCGTGATCAAGCACTTGGAACACGGCCTTTGATAATTTATCTTTCATCATTTTCAAAGGGAAAGTGCTTACAGTGAAGTAAATGTTTGCAGTTAAAAATCCAGAAAAAAAAAACTCTGCACTGTATGAGTGGGCTGCTCAGAAATCCTCAACCTTGCATGTTTTAGTTTGGCGGGTCAGACGTTACACTTTGATGCTGGTCTCTATTGTAATTTAATTACATTTTCCAGTGCAGCAGCAGTTGATCAGAACCAAAATCTTCCTCTCTCAAATGGAAGTGTTGTTTTGTATTTACAGGACATCTTCATTCATACACAGTTATGTAGACATTTTAATTTAGTCTAATATAGTCTCATACATTTCCTCCTGGCGTGGTTCTCCTCCTAAACCAATTAAGCAATGGCTCGTGAATATGGCGAACGATGGAATCTTATTAATTCCATCCACGTACACATGTTACTCGCATTAATGTCATAATTGCAGTATAGTACAATGATGCACATAAACTGAGTGTATTCTCTCTCTCTCTCTCTCTCTCTCTCTCTCTCCACAGAGCGGTGGTGATGCCCATCGCCCATGAGTTTTCTCCTGACATCGTGCTGGTCTCATCGGGCTTTGATGCGGTTGAAGGACATTCAGCACTACTGGGAGGATACAAGGTCACAGCCAAGTGTAAGTTCCAATCAGCCCCTAACAGAGCTTCACTCATTCACATACAGTACGCACACACACGACACACACACACACATTCAAGGGCCTTATTGCCATTGGTGAACCTCCTTTAAGCATGAACGAATACTTGAATCCCTTTATTCCATCATTATAGAAGAATTGCTGACCAGCTGGTGTTTGGCTCACACTCTTTGTGTGTGTGTGTGTGTGTGTGCATGCGCACTCTACCAGGTTTTGGCTTCCTGACCCGTCAGCTGATGTCTTTGGCCGGGGGTCGGGTGGTCCTGGCTCTGGAAGGGGGACATGACCTCACAGCCATCTGTGATGCCTCCGAAGCCTGCATCAGTGCCTTGCTGGGCATGGAGGTATATGTGTGTGTGTGTTTCTGTGTTTCTGTAGAGATATATTCCATCCTCTCACCTCTGGCTTTGTCCCAGGTGGAGCCGCTGTCTCAGGCCGTCTTGGACCAGAGGCCGTGCGCTAACGCCGTCCAGTCTCTGCAGAGAGTCATTCAAGCTCAAGGTGAGAAGTGAAGCCTGTGGAATCCAAAGCCCACAGCAACACGTGCTGTCACGAGCTCAGCACTGTGACATTCACAATATTTTTCAGACACAGATGCATCAACAAAGAAAATCCAACAATTCTAATAGAATAAAGGATTTTCACATTGTTTTCATGCTGCATCCAGATGCTTCAGAAGCGTTTAAGAGGTTTAAGGTTTCTCTACATTTTATCAGGTTTTTATGATTTCAGCATTTTTATTTCAACAGCCCAACTCTGTGATTTCTCCGATGAACCCACTTCCACTGTCTGCCTCTACTGCTGCTCCTATCTCACTGTCCACAAACTAACGCCTGAACTGTTTCAGACAGCAGGCGAATTTTAAGCAACCTCTGAAATGTCATAATTAATTAATTATGGAATATGAATATCAACAAGCATGTTTTTGTAATGAGCAGGTTGTTTTTGCTGTAATTAAAGGAAATACCAAGTCATATCACCATGTCAAGCATTTCAGGATGTCCAGACTTTTAAATGATTCTAGAAAGCAATTGAATCATCAATCAACCCAACCATGTATTATACAGTATATTTGCTTCTGCTACTGTTTATCATCTAATTTTCTTTCTCAGCAAAAAAGTTTTCTGCTTGATGAACGTGTCAAAACATTCACGACACAGAGGAAATTTCATTCAGTTTTGCCTTTTCTGTTGCACTTATCTAATCTGGATTTTTTATAGTTTACAGTCAGAATGACAGAAAATAAAAGCCACATATCTGTAATAAAAGCCACATATAGACTTCAGATTTTTATTTCTCTCTCTTGCATTAAATTTACTCCCTTTATTTCTCCACTTTATGCACTCTATCTCCTCTCTGTCCACCTCTCCTCCTTTACATCCCTGTCTCCCATCCCTCCCTCCAGCTGTCCCACACACAGACACACACACGCACGGACACGGACACACACACACACACACACACACTCACTCACACACACACACACACGGCCATCCTGGCTCCAATTATCTTCAAACACTTCTCTGGCACACGACCTTCGCAACATCCCCTCCTGATTGCGCACAAATGTTATCCCAACCAAATTAGATTAATTAAAAATATTTGCAAAACCACAAGAATGTTAAACCCATAATTTAGGCCTGGGGTGAAATATATGTGAGCTGCATGCACCAACACGCACTCTGGGAACACACACACACACACTTAGACCAACATTCGCACACTGTGATTGATTTTCCTTCCACTGTGTATCAGAGGACGTCAGCCTGTCGTGAGGTGAACAGGTTTAATTTTAGTGTATATGCTGCTGAATTATCAACATGGATATTTAGACCACGGGCTGTTTAGATCATCGTCAGTGTTTATATTTACATCAAACAGCTACAACCACTCGTGTTTTTTTAATAATGCAGCGCAGGCAAGGAACTTCTCAGGATGAAATGGTTCCTTGTATTCAGGATGAAAACACTGAAAATAAGAATGATTGAGGCCATTAATCTTTCTGATTTTCTTTCTTTCCATCCCTCCTCTTCCTCACTTCCTTGCCTCGTTTCCTCAGGTGAGTACTGGCAGAGTCTAAAGGATTCGGCTGCCACAGTGTATCTGTCCTACCTGCAGGCCCAGAGACGGAGGCTGAGGCGAGACTCGGACAGTGAGGCTGTCAGTGCCCTGGCCTCACTTTCCATGGGCGTCCTCACCTTAGACAGGTTAGTATGAAGTCCTATAAAGGTTTCACAAGACAGCACACGTGTTACAGGATGTTCATACCTGTTGCTTTGCCAATGAACCAATTGGAAATTATGGATAGAATTACATTTTTATTGTAATTTAGGGGATATATTATCATTCGGTGCTCTCTCTTTTGTTCTCTAAATAAGGAATCATCCTGAAAAACTGACAGACAAAAAATTGATCTGATGTAGAGAAACACCTCCTGATGAACACCTTCAAGTAAGCCTCAGCGCACACACACAAACACACACACAGAGCTATGCAACTGGACCATTGCTGGAAGCAGATGTCCTCCTCAGTGTGATCGCTGTATTTAACTCCTCGCAAAAACTCACACACCTCTACCTGCATGACTACTGGCTGCAGTCTGACCAAAAGACATGAAGGAACCATGTTCACCAGGACACACTGAGGAGACAAAACACTCACACTCACACACGTTCCCTCTCCAGGTTTTTCACTCATAGTGAACTAGAACACATGATAACAAGAGCCAGATTTACGAAGGATCTTAACTCTCACATCCAGTGGGAGCTCTGTGACATTGCAAGAAGACATTTGAAAAAACGCAGTTATGTGACTTTAAACATTCAAATGACTCCCTGAAGACCTGTATAAGACCACTCAGACTGTTGTAACCTTGCCAGGGAGGTCAAAGTTCACTATGGCTTACTGGAGCCGATCACTTAAAAAAAGAAGTTGTCCCTGTAGGCCATGCCTCTTAAAGAGAGCAGACTCATCCTATCTTCTGCTCTTTAAATGTGTCCCACTATGATGATGTCATTTGTCTATATGTGACAAAGATCCAATGAAGGAAACAATCATCGATCAAGAGGCTCTGGTTGTTTTGCACTGTACACTCTGCAATGTGAACTCAAGGAGCTTCACACGGAAAGTGGAGGAGACGCAGCCATGTCGGCGATGTTGACAAACATCCTTGTTTTGCTCATGTTTATGTGTTTATTCAAATATACGTTTATTTGATCTATGACACACGTTTTTGTGGAAGTCAGGACAGGATTGAATGACGTTAGACTTTTTCAAAGAATCCAGTGAGGGTGAAGCTAAGCAAAGCAAAGCCTCAGCAAAGCCTGAGATACATGTGGTTTATATTGTTTTGTATGTCTGAAGGTTTTCTTCAATCTTTCCTTCATCTCTCAGGCAAGTTCATGCAGAGATGAATCTCAACCTGTCATTACAGTTATTTAAGATTTATAAAAGCTGTCAGAGCAGTCTTAACTGAGCGTCTCAGCTGTGTATAAATAGTTGATATTAGAGGTGTTACACACAACGAAGAGCTAATATCTCTAATCACTGGAATATCAATGTCAGGGGAGAAATTAATCAACTCTGAATGAGATTATTTACATGTCCAGAAACTCACACGATGCCTCGTACAGTCATGTGACCACTCAAAATGATTGTATGTGTGAAAATGCAGATCAGCTTTCACGTTTTCTCTGGCAGCAGGAGTTTCTCTCAGTCAGGTTTCGGATGATCCAGGCTGTGAGGAAATTCTGCTTTTTCTTTGCTGTTCTGTGTCTGTCGGGTTTATGACAATCACAAAGTGCACTTGTAACGCCCTCTGAAGGGAGGGTCCCTCCAGTGACTCGCGTCTTAAAATCTTTACTTTGATGATACTTATTAAGTGGACCAGTGTTTCTACCTGTGGACGAGCATTCCTGCTGTATTTTGTAAATTTCTTATGTACTTTTATTTTTTTCATCTTAAGGACACGTGAGCTGTCCCGCGTTCATTCTCGATGTAACGTTGTTGTGTTTACCATCGTTGTCGGGGATGTTTTGCTCCCCGTTCCAAACAATGACATTTTAGCAGTTAGCATTGAGTAATAATTCTGAGATAGTTGAATATACACGCAGTGCAATTGGATACAGGTTAAATGTAACCAGAGTTTATGAGAACAATGTGCCGTCGGTGGACTGGCATGGCTTAAATAACTTCAAACGCTTTGAAGAGTTTGTGAATGTTTCTTTTTTTTCCTATACAAACAGTTGAGCAGCACCAAAAGCACAGAATGAGAATATAAACAATTTCTTTTTTTTTTTTCCAAAAAAAAAAAACCATACGTGATTTATATTTATACATTCAGTTTCTGTCTTTGAAGTGCTCTTTGCGTGTCTTACACAGTTCTGACGGTGCTATAGATTATTTTTATGATGTTTTATTTCTTTCTTTCTTTGTGTTGCATTGTGTATGCAACTTAGAACTTGTCAAATTATTGTGAATATATGATTTGTTATGAAAATGTGAAAACAACCATTGGAGTATTTTCAGCTCCATATTGTATGACCGTCCGACAGAGGAGTGTAGCTGAACATTTGTCTTTCTCATTTTGTCGTTACATGAAGATATTAATGATGGTGATTCTGACAATGTTTTATCTGTTGCCTTAATTAAATACAAATCTCTTATTTTTGTATCTGCCCTTCAAAGTGAACCCTGTGCTCATCTAGAGACCAAATTCTAAGCCCGCGTGCCTTTAAGCATCATGCTGACCAACCTGTGAAGGCAGCTTTAACAAACTGGATCTAAATTGGAACCGCGGACCAGTTCCAGTTACAAAACGTCTCGTTTTCTCATAACTGGTCTGTTTGTGTTTCTGTACAGTGTAAATAACTTTGTTTTACTTTATTTTTGTCTTTGCCTTTTGTCTTTTCTATAGTTTTGTTTCCAAAAAAATTCCCTAATAAAGGTAAATTATATTCATTCACTTTGAATGGTTTGTTCTATTGATTTATCAGCTTTTTTTTTTTTTTTTTTTTTTTTTTTTTGTTTTGAAAAAGGTCGCATCATGACCTTTCATATGTGCATATGTGAATTGCTAACAAATGCCAACATGCGTGATTTTTGGAATTATGAAAATATGACACTTCCATACAGCATCCAGAAAGATTTTATTGTCCACAGGAGCTGACATGATAAACATGATAAACTATCACAAGCAGAGGCAACAATATAAAAGAAACATGATCAGTTAGCAATTAGTCTGCTAATGGCTACAAATGGAACCTGTTTACTGTGGCACGCCATCATAGTTTCTGCACATTGTACAAGGAATCTTCTGCAGTTTTCTGTAGTCGCAGCATAAAGTCTGCAAAGAGATTTTTTTAAAGATGCGGGAAATAGATGTACATTTATCAGATTTTCTTGCATTCTAAAATACAGATTTCTACAAAATACTGAATTTTATAATGATGACAAAAAGTAGAACACCTGTCCAACATAGAAAATTAAAAATAAAGAGAAGTGGAATAGAGGCTGATGTTATCAGTGGTTTATGATTTTCATAAACTCACGTATATTTGCCATTATGTAAAGCCAAGTGTAATGCATATACAGAGTTTGTTACAGTGTGCGTACACCAAATTCACAAACAAAATCACTTCAAAATCCCAAAATACACAAAAAGCTACACAGTTACTATAGCACAAAAGTAGAAATTTGGTGTAAAATGCCTTTGCTCTTCCCTTCCCATGAGATGGGGCTTTGAGAGTCAAAGCAATTAGCTTATTAGCATTTTAGCTGTAAACATTCATTGGCTGTGACGCCTTCTAACCATCTCTGTGCCATTATCATTAGTCATCTTAATGTTCGTCTGGCAGCGAGGAGGTGGCCTGCGTGAAGAGTTATCGCTCCAAACAGCACACGTTTTCTTTTACTGCCATTGTTTTTCTCATTTTAGGCATTCAAAATGTTAGGACGTCTCCCCACCAGTGCTGAGTGTTTCAGAAACACACAAGAATGTATCTCAGTGTCATGTGTCACACACACGTCCATTCTCACAGACAGAATCTGTTTTTTTTTTTTTTTTTTTTTTTTTAAGATTAAAAAGAAAGGGGGATCATCGCTGAGTCAGGGCCAAAGTTGTTCTTTACAGAGAATTTTCTGTTTGTCGGTTTTCTAGAACGAAAAAAACAGAGATGAAGAGTTAAAAATCACATACATGTAAAGACAATTCACACCTAAGCAAGAAACAATACAATAGTTTTGGTGGAATTATTCCCCTGAAATTCCTTTGAATTGTGAGCTGGATTATAAAAGGTTCTTTGCTTAGTGGAAGTGGAAAAATTCACACCAACACCTTCAACTTCAGTCTTTCTCTCTTTTAACAAGCAAACATTTCGTCTGGAGCTTTCTCAGTCTCCCTAATTATAGGGTGCTTTTCCATGCTGAGAGAGAGAGAACGAGCGAGCGAGCAGCAAGACGTCCAGGTCCTGTTTGTGCCTTCCCATCACATGACTTTCATTATACCATGAAGGCGTGAAAGTGCAAATTGCCAGACAAAAGTTGTTTTCTGTCATTATACAGACAGAACAAAAAGCTGCTTCAGCTTTCTGAAGTCGTGACCCTGAATGTGACAAAATGTGGGACAATTTGTCTTTTTTCTGCTTTACACATTTGCTTAGTTTTTTTTAAAACCTAAAATTACTGAATTAACCTAAAATTGGAAGAGTTCAGAAAAAAAACAACTCAATGTGCAAATCCTTTGATATCTGAGCGTGAACGCAAACACGTCTACAAGGACTCAAAGTCGAGTATTTTAATTCTTTGGCGTTTTTTAACAAGTTTATCGACTCTTTTTATTCCTAACTCTTTCTGCTGCGTATGAACTCTTAAATGTGTGTGTGTGTGTGTGTGTGTGTGTGTGTATGANCTCTTTCTGCTGCGTATGAACTCTTAAATGTGTGTGTGTGTGTGTGTGTGTGTGTGTGTATGATGTGAATGACATTCTGTACTGAGATGATGTTTGACAGATCGTGATGCATTTTGGACCAAACACAACTTCAATTACGCAGCCTTTCTTTTTCCAACGTTGCTGTATACGTGTCAAAGCAGAAGTAAGTTCTCCAATTCCCTCTATCACTGTAGCTATCCTAGCAAGGTTAACACACACATACACACACTAACATACACACACACAACCCCCACCTGCACTCGGCTCAAACTTTCCCCTTCTAAAAATAAAAACAAGCATCAGAAGCCCAAAACGTTGTGGATGAGGCTGATTTGCAAGGCTTTTAAAATGCAGATGTGCAGCAGAGGACTTTACATCTGGTCCCAGATCAGTCCAAAGTTAAAGCCAGGGGTTCTTTATGCAAAACGGAGCATCCAACAGCTGGTCAGTCCAAACTGTAACACACACATGCACACACAACAGAGCCAGAGGTTCCAGCAGAGGAAAGAGCAGTGACAGGCATTTTGATTATAGTATAAACAGAATGGAGAGTATTGTTTTTGCCAAGTCAAACAGAACAATCCTCTCATTCTATAAATCCCACACTGAGCCAGACACACACACACACACTAAAACATGTTCAACAAAACACACAAAAGTGTGCAGGGTGCATTCATATTCACGTAACTGTATGTATTCCATATAACTCAAGGAAAATAATGATGGCTGAATTACAAAATATTTGGAACGTTGTTGAGGTGAATCCAGGTAAATCCAACTATCCCTTAGAGAATTCCATTCTACAAGTTACAGTGGGTGGAGAAAATAACGAGCACCTTTTCATCCATCCATCCATCCATCAAGTTAGGTGTTGATTATTATTATTATATCCCATGTATGAGTGTTATGCACAAATTTACAGTAAGTAAGTTACAATAAGTTGCTGTTTTTTGCTGTTTACTGTTAGGTGTCCTTGAGTGCCATGAAAGGCGCCTATAAATAAAATGTATTATTATTATTATTATTATTATTATTATTAAGTACATTTAAAGCAGCTACACATCTTTGAAATTCGCATACACTCACACACACATGCACATATATACAAACAACTACTCCCCTATCTTTGAAAATCCTAATTCTGGTTATTTCCTATAATTAGACATTTGGACCTTTGCTGCTTTGAGCTCTGTCCGTGGCGGCTGGTGCAGCAGAAGATAACAGGAGAGAAGACACAGAGGAGGTAATAACTACCATGCTGCGTTCAAGGACACTCCGCTCCACGTGCACAGGCCTTGACTTTCCATCCACAGTGGTGGAAGCCTCAAAGCCTGCTGCAGAGGCCACTGGGGATTTAATAATAATGCAGAGTGGAACACCTGGAGTGAGCACATGGCCCAGCGGCTGCATGTGTGTATGTGTGTGTGTCTGGACAGTGTAACATGCATACATTCTCCTCCTGTAGTATATTACACTGCAGTGTTATTTACTATAAGTGTGCACACATATAGTGAAGTGATTTACTTTTTCCTGCAAAGTGTAAAATGTGTGTGTTTTGCACATTTATCTACATATTTCTGCTTAAACACATCTGTGTGTGTGAGTGTACAGTGTGACCTCTCCTCTCTTTGAAGTGTGTGTTCCTCCAGCACGTTGCTCTGCCCTCACACACACAGATTTACCTTTACATGACTAAACCTCAGCAAGTAGCTTCCTGAGGGAGTGTGTGTGTTCTCTGCACCTCCTCATGTTTCTCCGCTCACTCTTTCCTTTAAACACGCATGTCCTATGTTGTCATTTGGACTTAAAGGAATTCCTTTAAACATCCACCTTCCAGAAATGCAACCAGGAGATGAGCGAGACAGATATTATCACTGAAACAACATCTGCAAGTGTATTCCTGTTTACTAATGTGCAGATGTGTTCAGGTAACTAAAGCTCACTACAACCACACACACACACACACACACACACATATACATAAATGCTGACATACACATGCACAACAGCGTGTGCATAACACTAACCCTGGTATGTACACCTTCCTAATACCTCACAACTGTTTCCAATCTAAAGGTTCCTGCTTGTCTGGGCCCCAGCGGGGCCTGATTGCACGACTGGATACAAGATCCTGGGGAGAAAGGGCAAGGGGGGAGAGAGAGAGAGAGAGAGAGGGAGAGGGAGAGGGAGAGAGAGGGAGAGAGAGAGCTACTGGACAGGTATAGCATGAAAGAAGGAAAAGAAAGATGAAGCGAAATAAGAAAAAGAGGCCTGCCTCTCTCTCTCTCTCTCTCTGCTTCTCTCTCTCTCTCTCTCTCTCTCTGTGTGTGTGTGTGTGTGTGTGTGTGTGTGTNTCTCTCTCTCTCTCTCTCTCTCTCTGTGTGTGTGTGTGTGTGTGTGTGTGTGTGTAAATTCTGGAATAAAACATTTTTTGTTTTTAGTCCATCAGGCATCTGTCAAACATTGAACCTGCACTTTTTCTTTAGATTACCTTGATATAGAATATGGTCTTAGTTGATTTTAATAAATAAGAAGCTTAAATGATCTTTAAATTACCTTTTATCTAATTTATTACATTAATCATATTAATTATTGTAATTCTGTGGCTCTCTGTAGCCATGTTTTTAGCATGTAGGTAGAGAATTGTGTGGTAGTCTGAATATTTCAGAGATGCTGTTCCATTAAGAAGTGTGTGTGTGAGTGAGTGTATGTGTGTGTCTGTATGTGTGGTGCACTGAGGTGTGTGTGATGAAGATGTGTTGGTGTGTTTGTTTATATCGATACAGCGGTTTGCTAGATTTTACATATTTTTTGTCTTGTTATAACTCCTGATGTTACTACTATCTCTATAATACTGGAAGCTATACTGAAAAATGCTAACACAATTTGATGTAAATTGACTTTTTTATTTTTAATATTTACTTATTAAACTAAGACTGTCTATTTAGATTGAGTTTTGGCCAAAACAGCAACATATTTATGTTACACTAACACAAAACCAGCAGTTATTGTGATTTTTTTTTCCACATGTATTTAATATCCATGCTACTGTTAACAAAATCATTTTAAACAGTAGCATAAAAGTTAATAACACAACAAAATATATTCCATTATTTATGTTTTGTGCCTTTAAAATAATTCTGAGAAGTTTAACAAATCAATGGTCAAAAAGGAACATTTGAAGATATATATACTGCATGCGACAATTTATTTATTTTTTTGATTTAACTAAAACACGTTATTATCATATAATTTATTTAATCTTTTTGCGTGACACTTCAATACATTGATTTTTATTAAATATACCAAATACTTTGGATTATAATGTAGAACACAGTGTAAACAGAAAAAAAATACACAAATCCAAAAGATGTTTTTGTTTTATGTCATTATCCATCTGAAAAAGTCCTTGATGGCTGGAAAATAAATCCCAAACTAAAAGCTGCTGTAAATAACCGCGGGACAAACTTAGCATAATGCTTATAAATTTATTGAAGTTTTCATATCCTTTCATACAAATTGTTCATTTTACACACGTTAGTATTGCCTGAAATCTGAAAGGGATTTGTAAAACAAATTCTATGATAGAGTTTCCAGGAATTTCCAAGCCCAACATTATAATATTTTGCAGAATATATGTCTCACAATAAATAGCAAAATCAAAACTAAAACATTTATGCACACACATATTTGTACTTGTGCTTCATTTTTTTAAAAATTATTTTATTTGTTTAGTGTATTAGCTCTTTTTATTTTTTAGCTGAAAGGCTGCAGATAATACTGAAACAGTCACTAAAATCATTAAAATCATACACATCCCTGTACTGATGACATGGGGAAAAACAAAGGTGTGTACCTGTGTGTGTGCACGTGTGTGTGTGTGTGTCCGTCCTTACCTGAAGGGCTGTGATGGAGCGGCTGGTTGCTTTGGACTAAACAGGGAGGGAGAATGGAAATGGAAGCAATAGCTCAGGGTTAACTGTGACATGTTTTAGTTGCAGAGATCTCAGATGTTAATGCTGGAGCAGAGATGGAGCGAGATGAGTAATGTGTGAATTTAAGGTCAGAAGGTGAAGATCAGAGCAAAAAGGAAGAAGTAATCGTGTTCAGAGAAGAAGACAGACAGAGGCAGTGGGATGGACATGTGGACACAAAAGGGTTAGGAGAGACATTAGAGGGGTTCCTAGTGGCTGGTGGACATGGCCCAGGCTCCCTCCATCCTCCAGACGGAGAAGGCGTAGCTCAGTCTTTCGTGGGCCAGGTAGTTGCAGCTGGCCAGCTTGGCGTCCATCTCGTCACTCTGCAGCACCTGGTAGAGGAAGTCGATGTATCGAGAAGCCAGCTTCAGGATCTGGATCTTGCTCAGCTTGTCTGAAGGTAACGTGGGGATGATCTTGCGTAGAGAAGCGAAGGCATCGTTCAGGGATTGAGTGCGTTGACGTTCCCGGACGTTGGCGATGACGCGCTGAGAGTGCAGGTCCTCGAAGGGCTGATCTGGCCTGGGGCCCAGAGACACTGGAGCCAGAGAGACCACCACTGAAGGGCTTCTCTTCGGCCTCTTTGGCCCAGAGGGGAGCAGGCTGCTGGGGCTGCCGGTGCTGCTCTCCTCTGCCTGACCAAGGCTGTCCTTCTTGGGGTAAGGAGAGCGTTTTCGGTTTCCTTGTTGGAGGGTCTTCTTCGATCCCCTCTCCAGTTCCTCTTCGCTGGCCGCCAGGCCTCCCTCAGGCGAGTTGGTGCAGGACACCTCTTCTCTCATTGTACCCGCTGAGGACTTTCTCAGTTCCACTGCTAAGACAGGATGATGCAACTCAGTCTATTCTCCTTTTACACACAAAACTGAACTTGACCAGCCGGTTTAAGAAAAATGTTCTCTTCCGTCAAACAAATCAGGGAGAACAGTTACGGGTGCTGAGGCTCCATTGGACTTGATGTCTCTCCAGCCGTCCTGGTTCCTGTTATCTTGTAAAATTTCTCACTTTCACATTCCCTTCTCAACCTGGCAGACAGAACAACAACAAACCATCTGACACGCTGGTCCACCTCCGCCCCCTTTTATATCCGTCCGTTAACCCAGGGCCTGCGGGAAGTTCCCATTGGTTTAGCAGAAGCTCCAGTGGGTGTGGTCTGGCCTGAGCCAGGAAGGGAAGCAGGAAGTGTGTGTTAACTGGATGGGTGCTAGAGGAAGGGGGTAAGTGGCTCTCTCAGCCAATAAGAAGAGCTGTGTCTAATGTTGCAGAAGATGTCTGAGGCTTTATGGGTTCCAGATTTGTGCTGGAGCTCGCCTGGCGTTAGTCCGCACCCTCGTGTCTGCATTCTCATTCATCAATTTGTTATTAGGTCAAAAATACATCCAAAACTTTCAGCAGTCATCAATATCAATGTACAATATATATGCTTGTCTTCATAAATACAAAAAAATGAAACAGACTGAAATCACAGTACACTTTATACAACAAAAACTAATGTGGGGATGCAGAGCTCAAGATGTTTATTTTTCCTTAACAGGAGAGAATATTTGCCATGATCTTCATTATGCTGATAACCAGATACTATAAAAACAACTCGGCAAAGCCACAGGTCAATCCACAGACTAAATCAATGAAAATATTGTGGATTAAAAGAATAAAGTAGGATTTGTAAGTCAAACAGTTTTCTTTAAGAGATGGAATTTATCTTTATAAATTGTAAAATTTGAACTTTTGCCATGACAAACCATGAAGTCTCAAAAACCAAAAGGGATTTTTCATAAATCTGTTCAACCACAGCAGCTTTAGGAAGATATGAGAGAAAATGCAAAATTACATGAGCTATTCCTAACATATCACTGCCTCTGTAAATGCTAATATAATTTCAAAACATATTTAGAAAAGTAGTCAAATCTGTTAAAACTCATTATCTTACACCAGAAAATGCTTGTTGTAAAAAAGTATCAGGACACTTCATGAGGAAACGTTAGCTAACCTCGTCCTTTAAGTTGGAGACGGGAACGGGAGCACCGACAGGACCCTGAATTACCTCTGACCTCGGTGCCCCCATGACCTGGGTCTGCTAAGGTGAGAGAGCAGCTAATTGTGCCATCCATGCCCTGAGGCAAAGCCGACACATGTTCCTGCTCCACAGCACGGACCCGTGGGAGCCACATCTGGGCCTGCAGCCACTCAGCAGCATCGGCATACAAATGCTGACACACATTTTCTTCATGTTGATGGTTGATGGTCATGACACAGCAGATCCACCTGGAATACTGATAATATAGCTCAGGATTATAGATGTATGTTGCCGGGACAACATATACACCAATCTGTGTTTAGACTTTTGCTTATTTAACTGGTAAGAAGTTACAAAACACACAATTTCCCAGATGTGTGGTCATTTGAACCTTGACTTAAATGACTCATGTATGGATCACAGCAGAGAAATGTGGTGGGGGTTTTCCATTGATCTGCATTGTAGGAATTTTGTGCTTTTTGATGACAGCCCAATTAATAATAGCTTTCACATTTCATCACCTCAAACATTTTTTAGACAAAATCTCTGTTGCAAAATCTGATTTAAGTAAAATTCAGTCTGTCCGTGGAACATATACAGTATATATAAACACAGAGCATTGGGAAATTTGACCAAAAACTGGTACCAACTGATAAAGGGTTTATTACATAAAATCATCTCTGACACAGTGTTGTGAAAGCTTCTAGCCAATAATTTAGGTGTGATTGCCTCGGGGCGTTTGAAGGACCTAAAAGCGGGTTATGTGAAGAGAGCAGTTCAGAAGATTCTGATGATCCCCGTGATTGCACCGGTTTACATTTCAGTCACAGAGGGAAGATCAGCGGAAAGTAGCTCGATCCCAGTTGGGTTCAATCAACTTGAAGAAAAAAAGAAAAAAAAATTTCATCTGGCCATCAAAGCAGAGCCATGGATGGAGACAGTGAATTATCTGAGACTATTTACATAACAGTCCAAGTCTGCCCCAGGATTAGCTGGTATTAGAACTGGGATTATTGGGTGCTCTGGTGGAGACGGTGGAGGGACAGGAAAGTCATTGTTGCCCAACCTTGGGAGCTGCTGCTTACCTTAGTGAAGCATGCCTCCATGCCACCATCATGGAAAAAATGAGCAAACGGACCGAGGAGGCTAAGAGGAACGGCGTGGCGCAACAGTTTCACAGAAAGGGAAAAAGAAAGAATGGGAGAGGAATAAGAAAGGGAAAAGAAAAGGAGAAGAAAGGAGAGGGAGAAGGGAAAAAAGTGAGGCTGTCCAAACAGAACCAGATGCAGGAGTGTGGAGGCTTGTTTGATCTCCGTCCTCATAGGCTGATTGATGTTGCACATTTCATTTCCTTGTCAGAGTCTTGACATAATGTTTCACTAAACACTCAGGCCCTGCTCTCTTCTTCTTTCTGTTTCTAAGGGGGGAGCAATAGATTGTACATATATATATATATATATCCGTACATGTAGCCTTTCGCACACACGGGGACTTACATATCAAAGAAGAACATTGTATTGTCCATTTCTGTTCGTCCTCCATATGGTTTGGTCTGTAACACTGCACTGAAGAATGGCTGCACCGAAACTTTTGAAGTTCTCCAGAAAAAGCAAAACAGTTTCTTTAAGTTCGTAATGCAGTCAATTCAATTACCGTCACACACCAAAAGGTTTGGCGCTGCAGTGACACACTCAGCTGGTAGGAGCAAGGCAGCGTGACCAATCGTCCAATCATAAGTGATGTGTTTGGAAATCCATAGTGGCTTACAAAAGGAACCAATCATTGAGTTTCTCCTCACCTTAACCCTGGGAGTTTCTTCACCCTCCTGCCTGCTGTTATTGATGTTTGCACGCAGCACACCAACCCCCCCATCCACCCACACACAACCCACCCTCCTCCTCTCTTACCCATCCTTCCACGGCTCCATTCCTCCCGAGGAGCCTAGTGGCACAAAGGCAGACATCTGGGACCCATTTCCCCCCCTGGAGAAGCCCTTCCTGTGGGGTATCCACTTAGAAGGGTTCGGGTGGGGGTGGAGGGGTGAAGGTGCATGGTAGTGGGGGATACAGGCAGGAGAGGGGAGTCTTGCAAACTAATAAGGATGAGAGGTGTTGGATGATCTTGGGGCCACTTCCAGTGCAAATTGAGAGTGCAGAAGTTGAGCAAAAAGCTGTTTTTGAACACGGAGCGTCTTCACCCGTCTTTTCTACAATTTCCAAACTTAAAAGAAGCTGGTAGGAATCAGCAAAGGAACGCAGCGCAAAGAACAGATGTTTATACAAACTTTCACATATGTGTTTTTCAAATACCAAAAGCAATCTTAAGAAAAACTCTTCTCTTCTCTGTTGAGTGCAAGTCTGTATTATTCCTGTTTAGCTCTGATTTATCTTCTTGAATTAGACCGTAATTTATCATAATATTTAGTGTTCAGGCTTCCTTCAAATGTCTGCGCTTTCATCTGTAATTTAGCCAATATCCTGTGTTGGCTCTGATTACAGTGTTTAAGTCCATCCACAGCACAGAGTTCACAGCTAGCTAAGCTGCTGTACGCTAAGCAGCAGGTTAGTCCGGCCTATAAATCAGCCTGCAAGCTTAATAAACAGCTCATTTTGGAACATGGATGGAAGCAGGACTGCATGATGGTTTCTTCACATCCATATGTTGAAACAGCAAATCCTAAACCCTGAGATCTCGTTTTAAGCTGATTCACTCATATTTTTTTCTTATCCAAGGAAAATCATTTTTGGTCTGTTTTTCAGCAACAAACAAGTCTGAGAAGTGGATTAGATAGTTGACAGAAATATATTAAACATCTAATATGAGGAAACAAAGGTTTTGCTTATTTAAAAAATCAGACCAATCATAAGAATTCATAACGTGTCACTTTTTCAGTTAAGTCCTGAAATTCGCACTTTCTTAAAACAAGTTAAGAAAAAAAAATCTGCAGCACCGTGAGTTAATTTTAACCTGTTTTCAATGTAAATAAACTTGTTCCAGAAATTTTGTAAAAATGAACGTCAGAATCTTGAAATAAGACAATCAGACAAATCTACATGATATTATAGATCTGCACTACAATCAAGAAAATGAAGACTAGTTTCTAGAAAATTTCCCCACATTCATTAATTTTTAATGATTCCTTCATACTCACTCTGTTGTTTAGAGCAAAATTGTAAGATTATGAACGAGCTGAATTTAAACACAAATAATCCAGTTTCAAGCACCTTTAAATTGAAATTCTACAGTTTCATTTCTTATATGAATCTAAACAGGCCCAAATCAACTTCTTTATTTATCTTTCAATGATCAGTGGTTTTGCATGTTTGAGCCCAATAAATATTACCTACATACCTGTAACATGACTGCCACTATGTTTTGTTATTTTGCCAAATCCCCAACCTTTCCAATGTTCAGATGATACACCTGCCTTAAAATTCAAGTTTTGCCTGCTTTGATGAAGGTAAAGACGATTGTACACTTTTTTCAATTTCTTGGTAAAAGTTGTCTACTCCTGGGACTATATTCCCTGGCGGAGGCATACATTTTCTTCCATGTAGCTCAGTGTTGGATCGGTTAAATTAAGCAACTTTGACAAAAAATAATAACGGTGTGTGGTTTTCTGTGATGGATTATTTATCTCAAGCACGTTCCAAGTCTCTACCAGTTGATTTTTATAGCGTACTGGAATGAACTGAAACCAATGACTGGGAGGTAGGAAAAACAATTTAAAAAATGTACCACTGCAGTAATATGTTTTGGAAAATGGTTGTCAGTATCACGACATGCATGTGTATTTTTTGGGCTCAAACATGCAAAACCACTGGTATGGTCCTTTAAGTTCAAATGGTGTCTTGTGGCTACATTTTATGATAGTTTCAAAATTCTTATTTTTGTTTTTTTGTTTACCTTTGTGACAGATTTATTTACCTGATACAAGAAAATGTCACTAGATTATAGAATATTTTTCTTATTCTACTTGGGAATGTTTGCAGATGTTTTTTATATGTCCTATGTAGTTTGAAAATGTAGTTTGAACATTGTTTAAGTCTGTTTATTTCGATGTTAAATCCTAAGTAGACACATACTGACATGACTCATCGTAATAAACTCTGATCCAGCACTATATATAGCAAATCCTCACATGAATCTCTTTTTTCACAGCTGAGTCAGCGATTTAAAATGGACGGTTCCTTTATTTGGAAACACTAATAACACAGAGTGAGTCAGCAGATGTACTGACCATATGTCCGCTCAGGCTGGAACATCCTGTTTCAACATGAACCACAGAAATTAGTTTATCAAGCCACAAAAACAGACAAATACAGACATCATGACAGTCATCTTTATATGAATCCTTACATTCAACCCCGTGCCATAACAGTGTGATTAAATAGAAATTTGCCATATATACTTGACTATAAGCCGACCCCCCGATTCTGACCTGAAAATTTAGATTTTTAAAGAAACCTGCATATAAGCCCGACCCCCTGATGTTGTTCCATTTGTTCAGCAAACTACCTTTTTTTTCTGAGAATTGTCATAGTATTCCTTTGATTTTCTGAAAATAATCCACGTACAGGTACCAGTAAACAGCTGATAACCGTAAGTGAGATTAGCTAGCATTAAGTTTTCCGGACTCCTCTTCCTTGTCTGAATCACGTTGATGAAGGTAAGGAAAGCTTTACAAATGAGCTATAATTATCGCGACGCTTATTTAGCTGTGTAATTATGTTTTTTGTTTTTTTTTGTTTGTTTTTTTTTTGTTAAAAATCTCACCCGTTACGTATTTTCAGTAATTATCCTGTACCTGAGTTGATGCAGGTCTGTCTATGTGCTGGACATTCCTTGATAAGGAGTTTTGGAATTCCCTCAGCCGACCCCCTGATGCTGTTCCATCAATTTATTTGTTTAGCAANGAGTTTTGGAATTCCCTCAGCCGACCCCCTGATGCTGTTCCATCAATTTATTTGTTTAGCAAATTATCTGTTTTCTGGGTATTGTCATAGTATTCTTCTGATTTTCTGAAAATAATCCACGTACCGAGCTGAAATAAAGTTTGTCCACGAACAAACTTTATTTCAGCTGCTGATTACCGTAATTGATGGATCACGGCTTACTGACCACCACAAAATGTACTGGATAAGATGTTTAGTCAGGAAATACATCATTTTAAGGTATGATTTAAACTATTTTCTATGGGTAGTGGTAATGGAAATTTCCTTATCTGGGATCTGATTTGAATTACTGCATATAAGCCGACCCTCCGATTTGCATTGTTAAAGTTGGTAAAAAAAAATAAATAAATAAATTTAAAAAACTTGTCTTATACTCGAGTATATACAGTAAATGTTAATCTCATTCTCTCTTGCAGCAAAGTTTCTCCTGTCCTGAGAAAGTTACTGAAGACAACAAACTTCTCAGTTTGAGGATCATGTGTGTGGATGAGGAGACTATCATGGAGCCAAACTCTGGGCTGTTTTCTAATCTCACACCTCAATTGCTGCATCTGGAAAGCAGTACTTGAAGCCAACCTGCAATCCTGGATTAATGGACTCTAACAGACATTCAGCACCGTCCAATGCAAGATACAGAGGAATGTTGCGTTTCTGCAATAGAAGTATTGCATTAGAAACATCAGCAGAGCTCAGCAGCCAGCTTCAAAGGGCTCTGCCTTCGCATTGAATCAATCCCTGCTTCCATTAGATTAGATGACCTTACCAAAGTTACATTGTGCTAACGTTTCTTTATGCTTTCAGATCCCTTGCTCTGGTTCTGGTTCCCCCTATGAAGCCACTTCAAACAGCCTTTGCCATGGCATATCCTTTTGTGCTCTAAAACAGCAAATTGTGTCTCCTTAAAATGTTTCAGATGCGAGCTTGCAGTGGTCCCAGGGGCAGAGCAACACACACACACACACACACACACACACACACAAAGAACAAAAACACAGACAGACCCTTACTGTAATGCTGCCAACCGAAAGGGTTAACAGGCAGGTCTGGGCCTCAGAGAGAGAGAGAGAGAGAGAGAGAGAGAGAGAGAGAGAGAGAGAGAAAGAGAGAGAGAGATATGCTTCACTTAGACTGAGTGATGAGTGATGGGAGAAGATGATAAGGAGAGATAGACAGGTAGAGAAAGGGCGAAAAAAGGAAAGTTTGGCAGAAACCTGCAGCAGTAAATCAGTGCAGTAATAAGAAGAGAAGGGAGGGGGAGGAGGCCGCAAAGGTCTGGAGACATATGTTTCAGTTTGTAAATAAAACAGTAAATTGCTATGGATATTGCTCAAATATCTGTGGGCTTTGTACCGCGCTTTGCGGAAGTTCCTCGGAAATCATTCTGAAACTGCCTTCTTAAAATGCCAAAGCGGCTTCTTAATGTCAAAGAGGCCATCTGGTTCTCTACTAATTCAAGATGTTCGCTTTTCATTTAGGCTTTTCCAGTCCTTCCTTTTTTTAGATCAAATACTTTACTTTTGTATAACTAATACCAAAGATCATATTTTGCAAATGAACTCGTTGCCAGCACATCACAGACAAGTTCACCTTTTCTAGACAAATGAATACCCAACACAAAGAGTGCTACCACGTGTAAAATAAGTGTAATTTACAAGAATAGTAAAATCAGCTATAATAAACAATTTAAACTGGCAGCTCGTGCACATAAACAGCTCTGAGATCAGGTACGCGGATTCCATAAAGATGCTCTGAAAGTTCAGATACTTTGCTTCTATCTGTAAAAAGCGTGTGTGTGTGCACTCTTTTCACAGTATTTGTGTGTGTGTGTAGTTATTTCCCTGTTGGCTGATTGTCACAGATTTAAAGTTTTTTTTGTGTGTGTGTGAGTCTAATTAACAGGATGTTTGGGATATTTGTGATATTTTAATATATGAACCATTGTTTCCAGTTCCACCAAACTCTGCCAGACTGCCAGTCAAGATCTGAGACCACTTCCTTCCTTGATTTGGGTAAAAAGGCATCCCATAATTGAATAAAATGAGACCCCTCCCCCCTCTTTACATACCACACAAACACATACACATTTTACAGGCTGCTGTATAAACTTAATAGGGTGCATTTGGTTCCAAAGCCCCCAGTGTGCTCAGTGGAAAGTAAGCTGGATTGTTTTTCAGTTTCTTAATGTTAAAGTTTATAATGGCAAGATAAAAAAAACGTTACTATGGTGATTTAACCACAACACTGCAATTACCTTGATGCAGTGAGAGTCTGGAGGCTTACAAACAAACCAGTGTAATGTAATTAAGATATAAGTACCACCAAAAATGTCCTGAAAATAAAGAAGGATGCAGGAAAGAAATAATAATTTAAGTGATTTTCCACCAAATATTTTCCTTTAAACAAATCCATTGACACTTTATAACACACAAAGTATTTATAGCGTGCTCATAATTCAGTCACATGTTTTTTACATCAACTTCAAAGTATATCAGGCAGCTGCCTTAACAAAATTAATACACCAAAACTCCTGCTCCCACCTTCCTTTGAGGGACAAAATAAAAATGTGGATGGATGAAATAATTGCCTAACTTCAAAGTGCAGGTTATTGCGCTGTATTTGCTGTTGTGATGGCGATGCTGTGGGGTGCTTTTCTTCATAAATGTGGATCGGGTGGGTGGGAAAAGTGGTTCATTCCTCTCGTGGTGCAAATCCCGCTTTAATGCCCAACACTGACCCCCCNCCCCCCCCCGACCCAGCCTTACCACAAAGAGGAATGTGTAACACCTTCAACCCTCTTCCTGGACACTTTCTCATGTTACATCAAAGTACTGAGCAAAATAAAATGTTTGGTCTTTGCTCTCACAGTGTCTTTCCAAATAAGACAATTACATTGTTAAATGTGGTCTAAAATTCCTTTGGCTCTTAAAAAAGAAAACATCCTTTCGCATCCACAACTGCAAAAACTCACCAGCATGCAGGGAATACCAGAAAAAATATTTTATTAAGGTGACTCTCAGACAAACACATATGCCAGCATTCACACAAGTGTTACCTGTGAATACACAACGCCACCTTTTGCATAATATAAGAGTGTACAGAGATAAATATTTAAATGAAATACAGGAAAGTAATCTCATTAATAGCATTGATGAGGAAAATCTAAAAAATAAACATGATTAAATAAGCATGCAGGATAACATTATCATTATGTTCAGAGTTAAAGCCAGAACCAAGATTCAATCGACAAACCCAAGCGGGTCCGTTTTCACACTTTGACACCACACCTTGTCACTTTTGTTGACTTTTGTCTACTGATAAAAACAATACAAAAAAAACAAAAAAACATTCTTCATCAGTAAAATGCCCAGAAATAGTTTCACCTCAGATGCTTATCGGATCTGTAAATTAATCATTCACGTGATGCCGCAGTGTTTTGGTGAGCATTCTACAAAAACAGCTGTGAATGCATTGTTCATCACACCCTTCATATTCAGATTTCAACATTTGATCTATGTACAACTTGTGATTAAAAAAAAATGTATTTCTCTGTAGTATTTGGTGATACAGATCATGTAGGAGTCATGTGTACCTGTAAAGCTAAATCATCATTTATTGACACAGAAACAAATAAAGAAAACAAGTGTAATATCACCAAACACACAGATATGTACATACAATTGCTGGACGCCCTCTTGTGGTGACAGGATGATACTGCAACACATCCTGACCACTGAAGAGTGCGTTGCAACAGAGATATTCCCTTCACTCAGTCAGGGTTGGATTACGATACACCGGCTGTAAAAGTATTCTCAAATGAGGGAACTGTACAGATTTAAGACTAAACAAGCAAAACTGTGAGATGACATAATTAAATAATAAAATCGACAAAGTTTATGCAAAACTGTCGCTGAAATGGCCCGACCAGCCAAGAACAAACCCTGTACTCATGAAATAAAATGAGGTTTTGTAGAAACACTGACCAGAAAGTCAGTGGCACTCACCCATATTTCAGCCTTTGATTCTTCTTCTTCTTCTGTTGCCTTTTCATGTCCATCTCCACCTAACAAAGACCACCGCCCTCCCACAGTGACGCGCTCATGCTGAGGAGCCTGCACAGCAAGTGTGTGCGGTCACTGTGGGATATGAGTGTCATTAGAAGTCACTGAGGATACTGATGTCGGCGAATTCTTTGCGGTAGCGGTGAGCATAGAGCGCGAGCAGGAATGACCACTTCAGGCTCATGAAGCTCCACACACAGGACAGGTACAGACTGCGAGGATCAGCTAGGGCTGTAGGTGAAGACACATACTGGCATTCAGCAATCTGCAGACCATAAATACTTCTATCTGTTATCTAAAAAAAACAGACAAAGAAGAACTTACACTCTTTTTTGGTGATGGCAATAGAAAGAAAGGTGATGAAGGCTACCAGAGCCAGCAGGGAAAAGAAAACCCCACTGAAGAAGAAGAACTTGAGGCCCTTCAGCCAGGTCCGCCAGTAGTCCTGCAGGTACATGATGTGGGTGATGAGTGCCCAAAGTGCCAGCACACCTGAGGAAAATAACAAACACACACAGGAAATTCTTAATGGAGGTTGGCTTTTGATGATGTTTGCCTCATACATAACATTAAAGGACCATACCGGCGATCGTGCATGCTTGAGCTCAATATATACAACCTGCATACATGTTATGTTACTGACAACCATTTTCCAAAACATATAACCATATTTTAGTTTTCCTGATATTTTTTTCAAATCCACTAATCTTTCAAAATTAAGTGTTCAGGTGATATACCCATCTTAGAATTCAATGTTTCACCTGCTAACACTTATGCACGATTGTCAAAGGGATGCTCATTTTAATTTCTCTGTAAAAGCAGTCCTCTCCTGGGAATATATTTCCTGGCAGAGAAATACATCGCCTTCCATGCAGCCCCGTGTTGGCACAGTTAAATAAACTTTCTCTGGCAAAAAACCTAATAGACGTCTTGTTTGCTGTGATGGATTACATATTTCAAGCATGTTTTAAGACTCTACAAGTTGATTTTAATAGTGGAATGAACTGAAACCAATGGCAATCTTTGCAGTCACCAGATCTCAACCCAGCTGAACACATATGGGAGATTTCAGACAAATGTGTTATCAATAGCGCTCTCCAATGCTATCAACCAAAAACTGAATGAGGGATTATCTTTTAGCAGAATGGTGTTCCATGGCTCCAGCAGAGTTCGTGAGACTTGTACAATGTATGCCAGGATGCACTGAAACTGTTCTGGGAGCTCATGACATCTTCCCAAGACACTTCATGTTGGCTTTTCCTTGAATTTGTCACCTATCTGTCCTGGGTTTGCAAGTCATAAACTGATGGTGGTACTGTGTGTTAGTTTGTGCGTATGTGTACATTTTTAATGATGGACACATCATGACACAGCATGTTGTCAGTTGCTGAGTCAATGGATCACACTTCTTCACTCGTGTTCCTCTTTCACACCCGCAGCGCCGAGAAGTAATACCACATTCAACAGTTGCACAACTTTTCACCTTCCATTAATGTGGCTGTGTCCAAATGTTACACAGGGAAATGTAGTAATATGACAAGAGTCTCAGTGATTCAGATTAGGTTAGATGTACAGGGTTTTTTGGGTTTTTTTTTTTTGCTAATTTCTCTTTAATTAAATATGCCAGTCGCTAACTTTGATGGTGTAAAAGAAGTCAGGAAAGTCAGGAAAATGTTGCACTTTTGCACAAATTGACTGAAATCCCAAGACAAAACAGACTAGTTCTTTAAGAACAAACACTAACATGGGTCAGGATATATTCAGGGAAGCGATTACAGATATGGATTTGCTAACCTAAACTATGACTCAAAGGTCATTTTCATGCATAGAATAGCCTGTTACATAACTGCCTGTATAATCGCATAAAGAGGACACCAGCAGTTTCATCATCTTTTAGCAGGCTTAACAATATTTTATCTCATCAGTAATGGCACTGAGTGTGCAAGATCATTTTAGCTCTCATTACGAAAAATCAGACTTGCACTTAATGACCATAAACCAGTGTTTGTGTCTCGTAGTCCAGTATATTTTAAAGTACTTTCATTTACCTAAGCATAATAAACTGTTTAGCTTTAATGTTGTCTCATGTTTGATTACAGATTTAATGTGTTTTCCTTCTGGACAACCATTGGTTTCCATTCATTTCACTATAGTATGAAAACTTATTAGTTAAAAACCTGAAATAAACAGAAATCAAGTGGCATAAAACTACACCATGCTCTGAAGAATTGTGAGTGTGATTTATGGTGGGCCTCCATCAGCTAAAGCATGCAAAAATACTTATCATAATTTTTAATTGTAACTTCATTTTTATAATTTAAGTATTTCAATGTACAACTAAAGGAAAATTGTCACTGTATCCCACTTTGACTGGTGAGCAATATATATGTTGACAGTTCTGTAATTTATTATACTTTTAATGTCTTACTATATTTTTGTGACCCTGTAGTCATGTTATAGCCAGCTGTATAGATTAGGACTCTTGAAATCTTCTTAAATAACTGGTAAACTGGTTTCTGCCTCACTCTGAGATTAATTATAACCAGCTCTTCTTGCAATAATGTAATTTCTGTTAGAATAAATCTCATCAGAATATGACACCTTCACCTTCATCAGTGGTGATTTACACAGAAAAACACTTTTAGGACTTTCTGCTGGCTGACAGACAGGTACTGACAGTGTTATTACCTGACAGTCCTCCCATGGCTGCAGTCCACGGCTGTTTGTACGCGATGTTCCACACCAGGAAGGCAGAAAAGCCCATGAGCATTCCGAACGAGGCATAGCTGATACTGATGTATGTTTTATTCACACCCATGATCACAAAAATAAAGTTGGTGTGAAAACTAAGCAGACAACAAGAACCGAGGAACAGCTGGAGATTGTTCTTTCAAAACAACAGCGTCCAGTGTACCGCTAACTGGCCTGGCAGGACGCGGCGTGTGTGTGAGGGTGTGTACTGCTGACTAATGTTTCGTATACACACACACAAAATTGTTAAACATGACAAGGCGCTTCTAATGTCTCGTATTTTTTTGTATGTCTCGTCCCTTAAAACGCATTCTTTCCTCTATGGCGTTATCTAACTGATAAATAACAGCCGAAGAAGAAATCCTCCTCAGTTCTGCAACTACTCCACAGCGCCCTCTAGAGGAGGAGCAGTTTAGTATTAAAGAAGGACACCGGGGATTTTTCATGTTTAAACCCAATAAATACACGCTGCATACACACACGTTACTTATTGCCAACCATTTTACAAAACACAGTACTGTAGCGGTAAATATTAGAATTGTTTTTGCTACCTTCCAGAAAGCAACTGATTTCAGTTAATTCCAACACGCAATTAAAATCAAATTGTAAAAACGTACTTCTACAAAAATACAGTTAACATTTTAGAAACTTGTGTAACCTGAAAAAATAAGGAAAGAGATCCAACCTTTTTTTTTTTTTTTTTTTTTTTTTTTTTTTTTGTACCACTGGTTAAATTTAACTTATATTCAGGACGGTAAATGCTAAGTAGAAACAGGAGGAGTACTACTTGAAATCCAGCAGGGGGCGACGATACAACTATTTGGGTATGAGCCGTCATGAAAAGAAGAAGAAGAAGAAGAAGAAGCTCGATGACAGGCAGCTGGTGCCAGTCAAAGTAAAGCGGTTCCCCAGCCTTTCCTGAACCTCGATCAATCGCACTTATTACCGACCAGCACGGTAGAAATATAGTCTTAACGCTCACTGTGTCAGGTGGCACGGTTTGCATTTTCATCTGACAAGCTGTTTCGATAGCTATTTGGATAAATACCAAGACTTGTCCGAGAGATGTAATCGGTAATGGTAAACTGAGTGAACACTGTCGCTTTGAGTTTTAGCATCTGTAGCTATAACGTTGGTTAACTAGCAAGCAAACTGCTGGGCAGTGTTCATAGTCACAGCGATTATTGGCTTGTCCTATGCATTAACTTGTCACGCTAGCAAAGAACGTCCGGTACTTTTCAGAGATGGGTGACATAAAACCATCGACATCGCATACATTTCAATCTGAGGTAAGTGTTTTATGTAACTGTTGGACATCAACTAGCTTGGCTAACGACGTCAGCTAATATCAACTCGCTTGAGGTTGTCACCACACGGTGTAGCGGCTGCTGATTAGCTAGTGTTAGCTCACTTCGGTAATGTTGACATAACGCTAGTGGTGCAGAAATGAGATGAGTTAGATAAGAACTCAGTAAAACATAGATGAAATAGTTAACTTTTACTACCATAGTAAATCATTTGTATGAGAACATGTCGCTACTCACTGACAGTTTTGGCTAACGGTACTTTGTAAGCTTGATGTCGTTAAAGCTAGCATAACGTTACATCGAAAAGAAAACATTCCATCATCACTTCGGTGCATGCTAACATTGAGGCTAGCTAATTTGGGAAGGTATTCATGTCATCTGCTTTTATCACCAATTAAATAACACTGAATATTTAAGTACTCTGTGTTACTCTGTTTGGTAGACATTATTCCAAAGTTTCGGGCTTCGTTGCTAATGAAAGTCAAGCTTCATTAGCCAGGAGCTAACTACTTAGCATAAACGTCACTTTACTTATTTGTTGTCTGTTGGTAGCCGTCCTAGCTAACGTTAGCTGTCGTTTGGAGTTTGTTAACCGATGGGGGTTGGCAGCGTTGGCATGGTTTACAGGCGAGCACAGCGACAATTTTGTTTGCTCTTAACCAAACTTTATCTAAAACATATATTTCTTGTCATTTTTGAATATCGCTCAGTTTTATTAGCTCCATTACAATGAGTGTCAATTGAATGCTAGTTTGCAGAACATATTTGTGTCCAGAATGGGTTGCTGTTAATGTGAACGCCATGTCACGGTTCAGCTAATGGTTCATGGATGGGACTGTGTTTTAGGGGTTCAGTCCACCATTCAGAAGAAAGAGGACTGTCGAGGATTTTAACAAGTTCTGCACTTTTGTGTTGGCCTACGCTGGATACATCCCATACCCACAAGAGGTGAGTAAATAAGGTGCTCAGTATAGTGTCTTCATATCAACACTTCTGTTAGATTGAGATGGTGAATATTAAACGTTGTTGCACAATGTTTGATCAACTACATCACTGAAGAAAGTTACATATTTCCATGTAGATACAACCCAAGAAGGGTTGAAAGTGGGATTATTTTCATTATCAGTTAATCGATCACTTTTCCAATTGATTTAGTCATTAAAATACAAAAAAATACAAATACTCATCACAAGTTTGCTAAGTTACTTATTCATATTTATTATATTGTATATACAAAAGTTCAAAAACCTAAAAGGTTTACATTTTAAATGATTCTAAATATAGATAAGCAGCAAATCCTTACAATAATGAATTAGGAAATAACGAATGATTGGAAGTTTTTTTTTGTTTTGTTTTTAATTTTGTCATGTACTTTTTTGTTAGTCAGCTAAGCAGTTAATCAGTTTGTTGTTTGGTCCCTAAACCTAAATCAATAAAGGAACAGAGGGAGCCTTTTAAAGTAAGAAATATAACTACATACAACACTAACAAAAGTTGTACCACTGAAGAATCTAATCACAATATCGACTAAAAATGCAGGTGTAGCGGGCTAACGTTCACTAACATAAATTAAACTTAAAATAACAGACTTCAAAAGGAAGATGCAGTTGTTCATTGTAAATTAAAAGAGAAAACCATGGGGAAAAAAATAAAGTTAAAAGCTGATGTGTGAAAATTGAAATTTACATATTCACAGGCCATGCAGATGTCACAGCTGAGTCTTGTATATGTCTTGATAAAGATGGTACACGCTCTTTTTGTGCGTTATTGTCTAGAAGGATGTAGTGTAACTGTTGGCACAGGTTACGTAAATGCACATACACACTGCAAGTAGCTCATTCTCATTCTAAATTCATTGCATGTCACAGTGTGTGAGGTGTGTGTATCTGTGTGTATCTATATTATCAGACCGTAAGATATCAAGTTTGATGCATGTCAGATTGTGAGGTGAATGAAGCACTGTGATGAGCAGGAAAAACTATGCAGGCAGGCAGCTGTGGGGTTGAATGTTGCTCTCTCTCTCTCTCTCTCTCTCTCTCTCTGTCGCTCTATTTCTCTATCTCTGTTATACATGAGATAGAATAGTTGTCATGACTCTTATAAATGTTTAACTCAGCACACCCTCATGACATTTTGTATTGGTTGGTTTATAGATGTGGTTCGTAGAGGAGTCACACTGAGATTTTATTTCTATATTTCTGACTGTCTGAATTTTGTCACAGGCGTTTCTAGTCACAGCAGCGCTAAATCTGCTGCTCCTACTGCGATCTAGGACCACCATTTTGGATTGACAAGGGATTTTTTCACGATTCTCTCACGATCGTTGTGTTTCATCTGCGACAGCCCAAAATCACACAGTTTGTATAAGTCTTTAATTAAACATCTTTGCTATTTTAGGTTTGTGTCCACTCAGAAAATTGGACTAATATGAGGGGGACGTTTTGCTCATTAGAATGGCTTTGTCTTTTGTTTGTGGACAGATGGGTGTAGCCAAACAGTGAGATAATTTTAAATGTGAATTTTGTCTTAACAGGCCTTCTGATGCTTTTTAGCACCAATCTCAACTTGTTCTTTCACACAGTCAGACTATAGCAGCTGATTAGTACAGAAATAAAATATGATCTTGCATACATAATTTGTTTTGTAACAGGATTTGAGCTGTGACTGGTTTGTTGGTGTAACTGCAGTGTGGCCACCTGTCTAGTGTGTATCACTTCTGTTTCATTCAGAAGCACCTTCTCCGACGTCACCTCCTTACTTGAGCTCCATGTTGTGACACAGTAGCATCACTCCCATCAATCCACTATAACCCTAATGCAACAAATTTCAACCTCAGCTTTGTCCTTTTATACCAGTAAAAAAAAAAAATAAGGCTGTGTTTTATCCTCTTGACACTTCTGGTGTGATTTACAATCAGGTTATCATCACGGTATTCTCATGTTACGTGCAGCCTGCTTTGGGATGGAATTGTAGCACAAACAATGCTGCATTATTATACCAGGGAATTTGACACAGGGACACATATTTTGTTGCTGCTAGAGGTTCCCAATCTGGAGCCGCTTCTGGCCCCACACAGGCCTAAACTTACATAACGGTACATCATGTAGGTAACATATTCATTTGTAAAGTAAAATAATACAGAAAATGTTAATCTCTTACTGTTTTTCTCCTTTTTTGCTTGGAATTATGTTTGTGAGGAATGCTAGAATTGTAGCACATTATTTTTGATAAAGTAAGCTGTTAATTATCAGCTTTATCTTATGCGGTGTGATTTTACACTGAGTAACACCACTGACATCCACTTCTCTGTGTATCTGCTCAGGACTCTCCACTGCGCAGCAGTTCCAGCCCTCCTAACAGCACAGGCAGCACAGCCGACAGTGATGGGTGGACCCCGGGTCCCCCATCCTCCTGCCCCCAGCGACCTCTCAAGGCCCCCCAGGATAGGAACAGGAAACGTCCTCAGCCAGGGGACACATTTTCAAGTCACACCAAGAAAAGTGTAAGTTGTGTCTTGTTTCCACTCTTCCTTCTATAAAATCATACCAAATCACAGTTGTTTTGTAATTCATTCATTTGCTTTTCTACAGCACACAATCCCCACCTTCCACTCAGACGACCGCAGGAAAGCTGACAAACTGAAAAAGAAAAAAAGGAGAAAGGAGAGGGAGAGCCAGGCTGGTGAGCAAAGTGCCATNACAAACTGAAAAAGAAAAAAAGGAGAAAGGAGAGGGAGAGCCAGGCTGGTGAGCAAAGTGCCATGGATCAGACTCACTCAGCAGCCTCAGAGCTGCAGTGCCCTCTGTCTCTCAGTGGCCAAACGATCAAAGAAGAGCCTGAAGATGATATTAGCATTCCCCTCCATCCTCAGCGGCTGCCTAGCCCGTCCCCCTGCAAGCAGGAACCCAAGGAAGAGCATCGGCACTGGGATGGGCGGGACCTAGAAGAGGGGGTGGTAAAGATACAGAAGGTGGAGGGTTTTTCAGGGAGCCGAACAGTGTTCCGGCAGGGGAAACAGGTGGTATTCCGAGATGAAGATGGATCAGGAGAGGATGAGGACATCATGGTAGACTCTGGTAAGGTCTCGGTGTGATGTTTATTACTTTGTTGTTTTTGATTTGAAACCAGACCACTGAATATTGACACTGTGTGCTGTCTCCTGTCCTCTCAGATGATGACTCGTGGGACCTGGTGACATGTTTCTGCATGAAGCCGTTTGCGGGCCGGGCCATGATTGAGTGTAACAAGTGTAACACCTGGATCCACCTGTCATGTGCTAAAATCCGCAAGAGCCACGTGCCAGAGACATATGTGTGCCAGAGCTGCCGAGAGACACACGGGCCCTCAGATGCCCGCCGCTCCCACCGCTCACGTGTGGGGCCACGTAAACATCTGCTAGACTGACCCCAGGCTGAACTCTGAACTCTGACCCCTTCTTTTTTCTCCCACCTGCTGGACTGACCGTTCCTCAAATTCAGGTCTTGCACCCTTTAGTCAGTGACCTTCCAGGTCCTCCCTAAGACCCACGTTTTTAATAAACATTTTGATGGACCTATCCCAAACCTTATCCCATGTGAAACTGATTCGAGTGCTATTTTAGATTTACTAAGGTTTGTCTCTGCTTTCCTACAGACTCTGTGCGTAAGGCAATCACTGACTGGATGTCTGTCTGGACATTAGCATAGCAGCAAACCGCTACTGTTGGGATTTGGTGTCTTATGAACACTGGAAACATTTGAACTGTCATACAGAAAACTCTGATAACTACCCATTATGGTGCATGCCAGGATTTGTCGGGAAGATGGTTTGCACTTTTTCCCCTCACTTTTTTTTTTTTTTTTTTTTTTTTTGTAGCTCCATCTGGTCATTAGATCCATTTTGTCATAGGTACATCTTTCAGTTAAACTGGATTGGATTTCTCTGAGATGCCTCTTTTAATGTTACATAATTCACCGTACAAAATGAGAAAACGAGTTACACCTTGTGTTCATTGCTTCAGCTGGTGCTACAGCTGAGGTATAATCCTATAGAACAAAGATCTAGGAAAAATGACTAAAGTCTGCATCTGCTTCCTTTGCTCATTCTGTTTTGTTATTTAAGATGTGAAAGCATATGACAGAATGAGGCTTTTTGCCAGTACGCCTGAACCAACTTGTCTGTCTTCCAAACTCGGCTGCTCCTCTGAATGAAGATGTTGACTCGTCCACCCTTTCAGCTTTCAGTCAATACAGTGTTTTTTCTTGCATTTTTTTTTGTTTTTACTTTTATATAGTTGTGTCAGTTTTAAAAAGCTGGATGTTCACAAGAGCCAGGTGAGTTTTCAGCAAGTGTGATTCCTGTTTCCTGTGGTCAGCATGATTTTGTTGCATTTCATCACAGGTTGGACAATGGTATTGTTCATAACTAGCCTTTTTTTGGTCACCTGGAACAGATTTGCCTGGTTTTCAACCGTTCCATGCTCAAGATGGTGTTTATATTGAGATAGGAGTACATTTATAGAAGGGAACTCATACGGCCGTCCTGTTTAAGCGTCACCTTTAAGAGGAAAAAAAAGCGAATTTTTAAATCAACTGGAATAGTGTTAGAAATCTGAGGTGAAATTATGCATGTGTGTTTGAATGGTCAAAACAGTGAGTGTGTGCGTTGGCAATGCATGTGCTGCTACGAGTCGTCTCAGCTGGAAGTCTGACGTCTTTGTAAGATGGAGGATGTGTGCAGGTCCGTTTGTTTTGATCAGAAAAACAGATCTCAGCCACCTCTTGCTAAAGTTTTCACAGCAGTATTCAGTTACATGCAGCAGGTTTTTTGTTTTTTTTGTTTTTTTGAAGGCACATTTTGCCTAAAACTTGTTGCAGATTGGACTAAAGAGTTTTGTTATTCATGTGCCATCTGCTGTCAGACCTGTTTGTTTAGGCTTCATGTTTTTAAATATCTATAAGCCATACTGTAAAGACATTTTAGACTCAGAGCCTTGGATGTTTGTCCAGGATGGGGTTTTACAATTCAGAATCAATCTGACCAGGGAACAACTAACACTTAATGAATGTTATTAGAGAAAACAAGACTTGTCGTGAATTTAAAGCGGTAAGCTCATCTCTGCACTCTTGTCTTCTGGTATTTAACAATGTTAATTATCTAGTTCATACACAACAATCAGCCAGGTCCTGATGTTTTTAAGATGTTTAAAGACTTAAATCATTTACTGATTCTCAAGACATTAATGTTTTGAGAACTTCTGATGCCTGAAGACGGCTTCAGGCACAAATTCGTAATTTATGGTTAGTCTACGTCTTAAAGACATTAGTGTAATTAATGTAACAATGCTAATTGTGACACAGCATTTATGTTTATTCTGATCCTGGGTTGTCCTCTCCCCTTATTGAGAAAGCGTCTGTACTGTGGTGCAAACTGTTTCTGTGAAACTATTGTAAATAAAGAATTACAATTTTAACTTGATGCTCCTTTTCAAACATTTTTTAACTTCTAAGGATGACTGGTCTTTGTACAGTGCTCATGAAATCAATCTGCATCTGATTTGCTCATATTTATTGTCTTTTTTTTTTTTACAGAAGAACACAGGCTCCTCACGTATACATTTACATAAATGGGTCGGTATGGATGAAGGACGGAATGTCACAGCAGGGAGCAGTCTTCAGCCAGCCTCACGGTGGCGCTACAACAGAGGTGACTCACTAACCTGCAGACTTACTTTACAGAACATTTGGAACAAACAGAAAGAGACAAATTCCACGACAGGCTCAATGTGAAATATTGTGGATCAGGTTTGCTAGTGTTCTTATGGATCCCAGTAGTTGTGGACGGAGATGTCAGTACCTCAAAAACCCCAAAACCAATCAAAGGAAATCCTACTCCTTAAATGCACCATATGATCAGTAAGAAATTGGGGTCTGTGGCTGTAATGTGCATATTTGTGGCTTTGACATGAAAAACGTTGAAACGTTAGTGCCATATCATTACCAACGTATACCCAAACATAAAAGTGCATCAAGAGATATTAAGTTCTTCCCCAACTTCAAACTGGATTAGCACCTACAAAAACAAGTGTGAACATGCCAGGATATTTCAAATTATAACTTTAAATAATAAGGAAAAAATAATATCAAATTCAAAGATATGGCACATGGGTGTACAAACACCAATTCAATATGAACAAATTCAGACAAATAATTGGAAGATGGTCATGGAAATGTGCCACAAACAGTAAAATGGTCCCAGTGTAGCTCAGATGAGTACCAGTAACATGGTATTATCCTTCACAGTGGATCCTTCACAGCAGCTTACATAAGGGAAAGTGATGACTTGCACCCTCTACTGGTTGCATTCCAACCACAGAACAACAATCCACAGCTCTATTTTTGAAAAATGATTACAAATCCATACCAGCAGTAATTGTTATATCGCAAAGTTTGTGGCATACAGTATACACAGAAATGAACTAAAACTATATCCCCCCCCCCANCCCCCCCCCCAACATATTAAAAATCATTTTTAAAAAGTTCTGGTTTGTCTGCAGCTGCAGAAAGATAGTAATGTCTCAAGCTGAGTTAAATCAAATCATAGTGGCATTTCTGCCTTTATATTGCAGTGCAGCCTGAGATATTATTCTAAAATTCTGTAAGGAGAATTCACACCATTTCTCTCTGGGTAGGACTGCTACTATCAGAGGACAATGATATCACCTTCCTTCCATTACTACAAACCCCATGGGGTGCCAGTTTACATCTGCTGACTGACACGGCCATGAGCAGCAGACATCAGCCATAAAAGCCATAAGAAATCAGGATGAGACATTCAAACAAACTAAACAATATGTTACACAGGCATTTCTCAGTCCTTTAGTTTACCTTCTCAACTAGCATGGAGGTGCTGTCCAGCCTCAGCGACAATAAGACGCAATCCTGCATAGTTTAACTGTAATCCTAAATGTTAGATCAGTTAATTAAATTATGAATATGTTATTATATTACATTCAGAACTACTTAGGTCATAGAATACAAGACAAAGACCTCATTGCTATGGGGTAATATTAAAGGACCATACCAGCCATATTGCATGTTTAAGCCTAATATATTCAATTTTCATACGTTACATTACTGACAATCATTTCCTAAAGCATACAACTGGAACGGTGAATTAAAAAATATTTTTCCTACCTTCTAGACTGCCACTGATTTCAGTACCTTCTGGTATGCTATTAAAATCAACTTGTTGATATTTGAAACGTTCTTGGGATAGGTAATCCATCATCGTGAACAAGATGTATATTCAGGGTTTTTTTTTAGAAGTTATGTAATTTTAGTGTTTAACCACAATAAAAAGTGTGGAGTGAATGTATGTCTCCACCGGGGAATATAGGCCCAAAAGAAGACCTGCATTTATTGAAAAATTTAAATGCCCATAACTTCATAAGGCTGCGTAACTATTAGCAGGCGAAACATTGATTTTTAAGGTGGGTGTATCGCTTGAATATTTGATTTTGAAAGATTAAGAGATTTTGCAAAATATCAGGAAAGCTGAAATACAGTTTTATCCTTTGGGAAATGATTGTCAGTAACTTAATGTGTATAAAAATTGAATATATTAGGCTCAAACATGCAAAATGGGTGGTATGGTCTTTTAAATATCGCCACATCTACAATGAGTATTTCTCCCTTTGTGTAGTGCACATAGAAACTATTTTCGGGGCTGGCAGCTGGTCTCCAGTAGCAGCAAACATTAGCAGCTCGTCAGCTGTAATGAACTAGAAGACACGGAGGGTAAAACCTTGAAAACTCAGAGCTGATTCCTGTTTTCTGCTGAACCTGGGAGGTAGCTCATGGGAAAGGAAAGAATGGAGAAACTTAAACAGATTCATTAATACAATGACAAGAAGAGAAGTAGAGGAGAGAAACAGACTTTTTTCTCTTTGTTTTTTTTTTTTTTTTTTTNTTTTTTTTTTTTTTTTTTGATGTCTCCCTCCATTCCTGGGTCCTTGGGTTTACAAAATGTCTCTTACTGTGTCTTTGCTTGCCCTCTGGTGCTCCAACAGCTGAGCTCCTACGACTCTGAATCAATTCTGTGGGCTGACAAGACAAAAGGACAATTTAAGGTGGACAGCACAGAGGCTCACATCATCTTGTAATAAGTCTGTAGCCGTCTTATTCGCATGGCAGTAATTTTGGATTTGGGGTAAAGTGCTGCGTACTTACATTGCTTGGGTATCCGTAGAGGCTCACTATCTGCAGAGATGACTTGGTGCATGGCACCTCTGAACTGGTAGAGCAATTTGAGACTCTTCTCTTCTCCTACACAGGGGTCATAGAACCCCGGCAGCCCTGCCTGCACGCACATAAACAAACATGATTAACATGCAAGCATGCAGATTGACATATGCAGAGGCACACACAGGAGCATACACACACACACACACACACACACCTTGGAGGCTTCAGTGAGGATGAGTTTGGAGTCCTTGACCAAGCACTGTAGAGGGACAGTGACGTCGATGACCTTAGCTTTCTCCTGCTTCTGGCTGGTGTCTGTCACAAACTTACCATACCAGGCATTCAGGATGATCAGACCTGGACAGGAACGCACAGAAAGCCCTTGTTACTGTCGTGTTTTGGTTGATGGAATGTAATCCTCCCTTTAAAACAGAGAGCTGTCTGGAAATATTTGTTGCGCGCACAGTTCAAATGACAGACACGGGGAGGAGATAAGTAAACATGTTAGTGAATTTCTCATGTTAACATTTAAACACAAAAACTGTGTCAAACTTTGACATAATAACAAATTAACTCAGTTGACATCATTGATTAAAATGTATTTACTCAAGCACTCCTCCAGAGCATCTGGAATTTACTCTGAACCCATCCAGAGAGTGACTCTTCAAATAATGGCACGCACCCTCTACATGAATATGACAGAAAATCCATCAGCACTGAAGTCACAGTTTGGATTTATTTTGGTGCATAATCTGCAGATTTACAAAGATTTTTTCTATGTAAAGAGAGCAGCATGGAGAGGGTCTCCATTATCACTGGCTGCACAGCATTAGATGATGGAAAGCCATATGAGAAATGCATTTGATTTACACGTTTGGATTTTTAGCAATATCATGGTTCAAGGACTTTTTTGACTGGCTGCAAACTAAAAAAAAGATTCCCATTTTCCCATCATGGTCTGCTGTAGTGTGGTGTCGTGTGTGTGTGTGTGCGCGCGTGTGAGTGAGTGAGAGAGTTCCCTCACCCATCTTGGATTCCTCTGCTTCTATGATTCTCCTCACAGACTCCTGCATCAGCAGAACCTGCAGAGGAGCCGAGGGAAAAGGAGGGGGGGNGGAGAAGGAAACAGAATTGGAGAGAGGATTTTCAGATGAGATGTGAAGAGCGAAACCTAGGAAAACTAAGCAATGAACCCATACACAAGGAAGAACTATGAGTATGTGTGCACTTGTGTGTGTGTGTGTGTGTGTGTGTGTGTGCGTGCGCGCGACTCACAGCTGACTCTGCCTCCTGCTTCTTCTTGGCGATGTCTGTGGCTGAACTCTTCCTCTGGAGCTCCAGCTCTCTGAGAAGCACAGACGGACAAAGCAGACATCAACAGCTACCTATTGGGATTTACTGCGGAGGCGCGTTACCATACAAGAGTCCAAAATTATTGGGATACCTGCCTTTTTTTTTTTTTTAAGTCATGCATCAGAAAATTTTAGTGTAAAGGAAGGAGATAAAATACATTCTTCGATAACCAGACACTTCAAATAAACAAGGGAACGCTATCTGACACTGCTGCACAGCAATTAATTAGTTACATTAATTGCTGCACAGCAATTAATTACACTTAATTTGAGCTGACTTCACCATCATGCCACTCTCAATTGGCTAATATGAACAACAAAACATGTTAATGTCAGACTTTTATGGCAGTAGGTACCACTGTTTGTCATTTAGGATGGACAGTGACTAAAGGACTCAGAAATAAGTTTTATGTTCCAGATTATTACTTCAGTACATTTTGTTCCCCATTCAGTAATAATGCAATCTGTCATTCAACATGACCTGTCTCCCCTCCAGTTCCCATCTTCCTCCCCCTGATTCTTGTTCCCGTCTGACAGTCATATGTACAGGCAATGGATATAACACATTTGCAGACCTTGTTCTCTTTTCTCGTTCTCTTCCTCTCGTCTTCTCTCACTCTCTCTCTCTCTCTCTCTCTCTCCCCCCTCCCCTCTCTTTTTATATATTTATTGTTGAGTGTAATGTTTTTATTGCATTGATTGCTGGGCATCTGATGCAAACAAATTTCTGTGTGAATGGACAATAAAGTGTTATCTTATCTAGTTATCTTATCTTATTACAGGAATCAATATTTTCCATATTTGTGAATGCTGACATGGTGTTTGAAAAGCATCAAGCTCCACTTGTATCACTTGTATAACTTAATATCAACGAAAAATAAGCTTTAGGAAAATAAGAATACATCTTAGTGATGGATCTCTAATTTCTATATTTTCTGATTCACATTTAAGGGCCCAAATTTATCAAGGAAAAATGTACAATGCATACACAATTCCCATAATAATCAAGAAATGTGCAGATGTCCCAATATTTGTGGACCATAGTGATGTGTAAGCCACTGATGATGCCAAGGGCTGAACCTTTCTAATGTTACGCACATTCATAACCCAATTGTCCTATCTCAAGATCTGGAGTTGCCTTCAAATCATGAGCATATTTGGGGCATCTAGTCATTCAGGTCAGGAAAACCTTTTATCATTGCTGAATAATGCGTTCTACTATTCAAGCAACGCAAGATGCTGAGCGTCTAAAGATTCAAATGTGAGGTTGCAGGACAACAGATGCACTGACTGTTCTTTCTGTGCTTGTGTATAAGGGATGATGATCAGTCTGTGGAAGACCATGTAGACCAGCAGGGGTCCAGCGGTGGCATAGAAGACAGCACTCGGCAGCAGCTGATCAGTCAAGTGGACTGGAAACAGGTATGTCTGGCTGGCACGTGATAACCTTCATGCAAACACCAAAACAGACTTACATACATACACACATTAGGTAATCGTGTTTAAGTGTGATAAAACAGTGCAACCATGTTTTCAGTTGGTGAGTACTTGATCTTTAGCGTAACTCCCTGAGGGACACCGATGCTGACAGTGGCTGACAGGACACTGTGTCGGCTGATCTTCCTCTCTGCTCCATATTCCACCACAGTTCCAAACCAGCCTGTCCTGGAAAGACACGGACCCAAAAAGTGGATTGGAATCATTAGAGAGATGCAGCGAGGAAGCTACTGAAGGCACAAACACGGGGGACAAGATAAACAGTACAGCCAGTACAAACCCTCCAGCAAGGAGGATTTTTGGGAGAATGAAATGTCTGGAGATCAAGATGGGAAAAAAAATCTAAAATAAATTACAGCTACTTTATGCAGTCTTTTTCAATGCAAGACCAGAGGCCACACAAAAACATATTTCACTACCACAAGAAAACATTTTTTTGATAGATTATAATGACAAAATAACTTACCGTATTTATCAGGAAATGATTATGTCTTGATGAATAATGAGACAAACTGCATTCTTGTCTCCATGAAAAAAAAATTTCTTGAAATAACAAGAAAACAGATTTTTTTTTTTTTTTAAATTATATGAACACATTTCCTCTCTGGTCACCTATGTTTCCACTTTAAATGTTTTAATCCCTTAAATTGACAAGGAAATGCCATCAGCTATGTGCAATTAAATCATATCTACATTATTAATGTTTTTTAATCCTGTTACGTGTTTGTTTAGATCAGGATTGTTTGTAAACCAAAAGCATTTAAATCAAGTCTATATTTTAAACTATGATCAGTTGCCAAATATACAAAATGCTGATCATTGAGACAGTCTTAAATTATTTATGTGAACTTATTCTAAATTTAAATGGATAAAAATGAAGGATTAGTAGGAAGACATACTTCAGAGAGCCTTTAACCTTGGTTTGATCCTCATCCTGAAACTTGTACTGGTAACTCATCATCAGGTAAGAGTGAGGCACGCCCAGCTGGAAGTTAGATTGGGGGGGTGTTAGACCACAAGAGAAGTGATGGAGGAAGAATACGTAGAGTGAAAAAATAGCTAAATTTCTGTCACAAACCATAAAGCATAATAATCGTATTGACAGCAGGTGTGTGTTTGCCTGACTGTGTTTTTATTGTTGGTGTGTACCTGCAGAGCTAGAGTGAAGTGGCTGGTCTTAGTATCTCGCACCAAGCTGGTGGTCATGGCACTGTTGGGCCCCCAGCGCCACTGCAGATACCCCATGGTGTTCTGGTCAAGATGACGTGCCATCATCAGCGAACAGCTCGGCCGCAATCCCCGAGGAGAGAACTGCATACCGCACTGGGCTGTCAGGAAACTGCACAAAGAAAAAATGACCGACAGAGCAGAGAAATTAAATAGAAAACTTTATGGTTGCCATTATTGTTCCTAACATCAAAAAGCTGGGCCGTACCACCGTGGAGTGAGATTACGAAACATCTTTAACCCTATGAGAGGTCCCAGTATGTCTCCTGCACCAAACTCCACCTGCAGAGACAAATACAGAAACACATTGCACAGAAGTAAGTCTGTTAAAGTCTGCATGTAAGTATTAAGTATGTTTTTTTAATCTTTTTTTTTTTTTACTATCTTTTTTTTTTTTNTTTTTTTTTTTTTTATTCCAAACAGCAATGTTATATTACAGGAAAACAAAAAAAGTATTATCCTTTAAGTATCCTATAATATGATCCAGCAACACATTTGAGAAGTTAAAGATGCTCCAAGGGTAGCAGCATGTGTACACACACATATATATGTACATATATTATTTTGGTCCATAGACATCAGAACAGAAGATTAAAAACATTATACAACTCAAAATAACAATTTAAAATATATTTTTAAAAAAAACAAAACATCTCACCAGCAACCAAAAAGGTGTAGGCTGAAGCCAAAGCTTATTACAATATTTCTTCACCTCTCTAAAGAAACTACTCTAAAAGTTGTAGTTTATACTCTTTATGTGATTTATATATTGCATGTGCTTTGTTTGCGTGTGTGTGTGTGTGTGTACCTCTCCCCAGCCCTTCGCAGATGTAACCCTGCGTACGGTCATGTTAATGTTGCCGCCTCCATTCCCGTTGTGTGTAGAGAGGGAACCACACAGCACTGCTGTGTGTGTGTTTGTCAGTGGAGCCTGAAGAAAGACAGAAAAGTTGTAGCCTGATTAAACACCACAGTGGCCTAACCCAGGTCAGCAGATAAAGATTAGATGTCTGGCAGGACAGTTAATGCTGAGTGAGCGTGTGTGTTGCATGTAGCTGTACCTCTATAGACTGAGAAATGTGCATCTTGTTGATTTCAATATGAGGAAAGCCTCCCCCTGGCATCTCCTCAAAGTCCTCATCATAGCGGTCGAACAGATCCGTTGCATCCACTCCCACACTGATGGTGCCCTGAATAATGAGGGAGTGATGGGGAGAGGATGACAGGAAATCAAAGTCAGTCACATACCTCCTCTGAATGCCTCTAGCATTGTTATACAAAGTCATTTGATACCATCTGAGTAACAGTAGAAGTGAATGAATTGCTAAAGAACTATAATGAAAGGACTCAGGAATGAAACCGGCAGAGGAATGTGATTCAGTGTGTGTGTGTGTGTGTGTGTGTGTGTGGAGGGTGTAAACCTTGGGGTTAGTTCTTTGCTGCAGTCTTCTCTCTTCTCGTTCCCTCTGTAGCCTTTCATATTCCTCTCGAATTTCTGCTGGAGTTCTCTTCCTTTCCACTACCTGCATGGTAACCACCACATTAATGATGGAGATGTATTAATATGTATAATGCAGAGGGAAACCCAGTCAGCTGAAAGACAAATAATTTGTGTAATGCACAATACACACCTCCCAGCCCTCCACTTCCAGCCCTTTCTTCCCAAAGATGTCATAGATGGCCCTGGAGTGAGGATCACTCAGCACTGAGAGGAAAGAGGAAAACATCATTGTGTGATCTGATTTAATTTCAGTCATTTACACCATGTGAGTCCTTACCTTCATAAGCATGGTGCACCTGGTTGAAAAGCTGCTGTGCCTGTGTTTTCAGCTGTTGGTCTCGATGTTTGTCAGGATGGTAGAGCATGCATAGCCTCCGATATGAAGCCTTTAGCTCCTCTATAGTAGCCTATGACGAGAGAGAACACATTTCACTCCCGACACAACATCACTACAATTGCAGATCCAAGGCAAAACACAATGTACTGTAGCACTGATTAATAATTTCTGACCCTGGCGTAGAAAGCTGTGTAATACCTCCCACCCACTCGATATGCTTCTGCCAATGATGCTAGATGGATTTTATCCCAATTTACCAACTGATTTGACATCATCCAAGACCAAATCTGTTAGCTAAAGCTAAACAGATTTTTCATATTTGGGAAGAGATAAAAGTGGATAAAGTTAATCAGGTGAGTAAAGTGGATGCCGAGCTAGTTTTAATCATGGTTATCAGTCAGCAGGTACATAGTCATTGGCTGTTAGGCTAGTCTGTACATGTTGTACAACTCACAGAGCCTTTGGTACCTCTGAGACTTGTAAGTTCATTTGAACTCATCACTAATCTAAAATGAATGTGGTTGATGTGCAAAACATGTACCAATGATATTACTTCCACAAAATACATCCCAGCCCTTGCTCATGTCCCCATCTCAGACTCAGAACTTATCAATCATCCCTCATAGGCACAGCCACAAATACAGTTACATCTAGTCTGTGAAAGGAAGCAAATGTGTTAAAACAATGTGAAAACACTGTAATTTCCAGCTACGATTGAGAGTTTCCTTCTCTTCAGCAGAATATTTAACGTTAACTACCCAGCTGACATATAAACTCGGACATGTCAGTTGGTCCAAGTCCTAGTCAGGCCTCTCGGTCCAACCAAGCCAAGAAAACTGAGATTTGAGAAGCTGCTATCTGGTCCAACATCCACTTAAAAGCACCGACACTGTCTGGATTCACGTAAAACAGATGGCGAAACGGTCTGCAGCGTCGTAGTAGGTAGCGTCGACTGGCGGTTGTTTCATCGACCGCTTTCTCAATGTCAGTCAGCCTAACCGTTACGGTGAAAGCTCCGTTACAGTTTACCACGCCGTGAAACACGGAAAAAACCCGTACCTCTTTCCTGACATTCAGCAGAGAATAGTAGTCTTGGTTATTTAACTCAAAATCTTCATCTAAGGACGCCGACATGCTTGCATCCGCTCCAGTCCCGCCCACCTTCCAGTGTTCTGACAGCTGATTGGTCAGATTCTGCCACAGCAGAGCGGAGAGCGGAACCACTGGCGCCCTCTGCTGATCGTCTTTGAGATTAATTTTTTTTTTTAACTAAACGCCACACAAAATCAATTAAAAACTTGAGTGTACGGTCGAACAAAAGTTCAATTAAATTCATTAAATATTAAGTAGACGTTTTTAGTATGGAGTTAAATCATTGTATTGAGACAATAGTTGTTAACTTTTCTGCTTGCTCATAAGCCTTAGACAGTCCAAAAATGACTGAATTTTTCAAAGAAATAGTAACACACTAGGTAGGAGTAACTGAATTTACAATTCGTGAAATAAAATTTTGCCATTAAAATTTAAAGACGTTGACAATGAACTGAAAAAAATAAATCACATGCTGAAAATAAGCAATCATTTCTTTTAAATTAAAAGTATACAAGGTGTAAATACAAATAAAAACGTATGTTTTTGAGTTTGAGCTCAGCGAGAAATGATTTGACACGTCACACAGAAACAAAAACGGCAAGTTGTGTTTGCTCTTCGTTGCAGTGTTTCTCAATGTGATACTAACATAACACCTTCGAGGTTTTCTTTCTCTTTTTAATCACATTACACTGATGCCATCTTGTCATTGGTTACATGAACTCTGTTCATTGACGCGATTGTTCAAACATAAGGGGCATCTTAGTGTAAGAAGTGGAATGAAAATACAATAATACAATAATTATACGTATCTTTTGAAGACCCAGTATTTAAGAATCCGTGAAATGAAGTGGAAATTGCATTTATTACTTGTTTGCTGCTGTTGTTGCGTGTGGATGCAGATATCCTGTACAGAGGCATATTTTACCTTTCACCTACACAGGCATTTAAAGGTTAAAATAAACATGTCTCATTTTACAAGTCTTCGCATTGCTAATTCGACATCTAGCCTCATGGATCGCCCACTACATCCTTGTTTGAACTTGAATAGCAAAGATCCCGATTGCTTCTCCATTTGCTGTAAATAGAGGCTATACGCAAAGCATACCTATGGACTTATTAACCATTTAAAACCTGCATTTCCCATTTCATGTATATAGAGAAGATTATCTTTATAAAATGCAAGGTTTTGGTGCAAAGGCGGTATCTCAGCCACAAAATGAGAGAGTGGGTTTGAGTTCCAGAGAAAAGAGAATGTAAGAGATTTATAGCCACGAAGAGAAAATGAGCAATTTTTATGGTGGTGCTATAAAACAGCAGAAATATAAATCTCATTGAGAATATTGAGATAAGGTCATTATAAACTTAGAACTGTGTCTTCTACCACAGACACATTCAAGTCCCAGTAGGAATATTATAACGCCAACGTAATGATTTCCTGTTCGAGACAAAAAGGGAACAATAAGGGAAGGGAGGGAGGCATGTTTTCCCATTCCACGCCATAAGTTTTCACCTGACCTATCATCAGTTCAGTAACAGTAACATGCAGGCGTGTGTGAGCGCGCAGAGTGTGTGTAGGCGCGTGTGGAGCTGTCCTTTCAGCACCGCGGCTTCAGCACCACAAAGAATGACAGCTCCCACAAGCCTACGCGCGTCTAAGTCTCTTTCAGGCAGGAGCAAGGTTGTTTTCATTTCTATTCAACACGAGTTCGTTTATCGCGAGAAGTGACCTTACATAGCTTTTTTTTTTTTTTTTTTTNTTTTTTTTTTTTTTTTTTGCTGAGAGTCTGCTGGGTTTGTATGTGAAGAAATCAACGCGCGTTTCTGTGTATGCGTAGTGTATATGTGTCCGCGCGCGCGAGTGAGAAAGAGATGATGAGAAAGATGATGATGATGATGCTGTGGGAGGCTGTCAAGGTGTCCTCGAATACAGACGTCGTTCAGTGACGCGAGAGAGAGAGAGAGAGAGAGAGAGAGAGAGAGAGAGAGAGTGCACGAGCTTAAGGGGCGGAACCAGCGTGAATGAGTGGAGAAATTGAGAATTCCGCGAGTCAACATCACGGATCCCCGCTGTCAGTCATCCCCCTTTGGACCAATCGTTTCGCTGAACGCGGCAGGCTCGCCCCCCCGCACCCCTCCTTTCCAGTCCCGCCCCCCTCCTTGAGCTGTCCTCTCTGTGCACGCGCGTGGTCCCCCCCCGCCCCCCACCACCACTAGGTCGAGTCGAGGAGGAGGAGGAGGAAGAGGAGGAGGAGGAGGAGGAGGGATGAGGCGCGCGGCGGAGGGGAAATGGCTGCCGAAAACAAGCCGGAAGGTAAGACAGAAATAACGGTTTTTTATTTAAGGTGAGAGAATCCTGCTACTCGGGGCTCAGAGAAAGAGATGAAGGGACGGAGGCAGAGAGGAGAAGAGCGGTAACAGCGGGGCTTTCCCTTTCTTCTGCNAGATGAAGGGACGGAGGCAGAGAGGAGAAGAGCGGTAACAGCGGGGCTTTCCCTTTCTTCTGCCCCGTCCCGAAAACACGGACGCTGATGCTGAACCAGCGACTGTGTGGAACACGGTTAACCGACAGCAAATAAATAACGGAAGGAGAGTTGTCCTGTCGGTAGCCCCTGAGTGAGTCGGGATGGAGGAGTTGTTGTTTTTTCATCGTTCATTACATGCCAGCGTTTCCGCTGAGTAGCAGCTTTATATGTGCTTTAAACGTTAATCATAAGGGATGGGGAGGATGAGAGAGAGTGGTTCACGCTGAAGGAATTCAGATGCTTTCTCTCTCTCTCTCTCTCTCTCTGTGTGTGTGTGTGTGTGGTTATGGTTTTGTGTGTGTGTTTCTCTATTTTTATCTGTCTCTCTCTCTAAGCACGAAATAGACCATTCAGTTGTAGATTTCCTTTCCTGACAAGCACGCAACCTCCCAGACCAGCTGTGCATTCAGCCACAATTCAATGATGGCGTGTGTGTATGTGTGCGCTTGTGTGTCTGTGTGTGTTTATGTTCATGTTGTGTTAATGTGGATGATGGTTGCTAAGGTGAAGGTGAGAATCTGGCTGCATATAGGTTGTGTGTATGTGAATCGGCATCATCCATCCCTATTGGCTACGACTGAGACATCCAGCCTACTTGAGGGTTAGAAAGGGTTTGTGTGTGAGTGTGTGTGTGTATGTGTGTCAGTTTTAGGTCATATAATGGATGTATCTCGCTTCAGTTTTGACTTCCTCAACTACCTTCTAATGGTCGTTACAATTCAGATTCTTACCTTGTTCGTTCATTCATGAATCCTTCAAGGGACAATTAACCCCACAATGGAAATATTACCTCAATCTCAATTTATGAGTTGATGGCATCTTAATTTCTTACAGTGGGTTTTGTCATTTGTTTCTAAACACTCCCTGGTTGGTAATGTGCTTGAAGTTTTGCTTTCATTGCCTTGTCTGTTGGAAGTATTAAGGTTTGAAAAGCCCAAAGATATTTCAGTTAACCCTTGAATGTGTTGCTATGGATGAGGTCCACAACAGCATGAAATGACAAACGTCACTGTCAAATGTGCTGTAACAGCGGGTTTGACTATCAAACTATTCTAATGAAATAGTCCGGTGCCTTCTTAAATAACAAAATGGCAGGCTTGTGATATTAAAAATGACAGGTTTAGCTTTTAACCTTACCCCACAAGGGAGCGTTGTTGAGCAGGGCATCTCTAAGGGGCAATTATTAGGGAACTTGTCTCAGAATATCCTCATAACCACTTTGTTTTGATGCTAATTGCCAATAGGCTGCAAACCAGCAGAACCACATAAATAGCATGTGAGGTACATTTACAGGCGTACAGCGCTCCAATTCAGACACGCACACAGACACACACACACACACAAGCGTGCAAGTGAGCATGCACACACAGTAGCCACAGGCGGAGGGAAGGCCATGGGTTGAGAGTCCCATTGCGTGGTAAGACTAGAACTCTAGATGAGACAGAAGGCCCATGGGCAGATCAGCAAGCACTGTACCATACATATAAAATCATCCCCCCACACACACGTTGTACCTACACACATGCATTCACAGTGTGAGGGGTATTTGGACATCGGTCTTATGTGTAGAGAAGATATAAGTATGTAATAATTTACAAGCCTCTGTCATGCTGCCTGAAAGCCAAATGAATTGCGATGAATGCAGGAGACAGCTATCCGCTCTTTCCATCCCCTGGCAGATGTGCGTGGCGCCGATCAGCAGAGTACACCAGTGGGCATGAAAACAACATCCACATCTACCATATAGCCTGGAAGACCATCTCCCACTGCGCTGGTTGGTCTACTTTGTATCATAGCAACAGTGGTCAGGGAAACTGAGAAATGATGAGAGAGAAGAGAAACTAAAGCTCAGTACAAGTTAGTCACACACACGGAGGCAGTGTATCTGCTGTGGCCAATCGATCAGGCGACACAAAGGATGCAAGTTAGTGGATCTGAAAATGGATCAGCCCACATGCATATCACTTGGAGTTTTGTTTCTGGGCTTTAGAGGAGGAAGAAGGAGGTGGAGGGGTGTATGACCGCCAAGGAAACCAGACTCTGGAACATCTCCAAAGTCTGACTCCATACCTCTATTTTTCCCATTTCCCTCTGTTTATTCCTCATTTTCTCACTCTTCTCTCTCTCTCTCTCTCTCTCTCTCTCTCTCTCTCTCNCTCTCTGTCTCTCTCTGTCTCTCTCTCTCTCTCTGTAGGACTGAAGAAGATAAGAAATCCAGAACGAATGGTCAGGATTGCTGTTGGTTACACAGGACACACCCCTCCCAAGAGTGACGAGACAGACGCCAACAGTAAGAGACACATAAATACTCCCTGTGTGTGTGTGTGTGTGTGTGTGTGTGTGTCTGCGCGCACAATCATCTATAGCACGGGGTGACTCTGGGAGCAAGTATAAAGCCTTCTGGCAGAATGATGTGATGCAGGAGTTGAGGTCTCCTCCTCATCTGCTGTGTTACAGATCTCACACACACACACACACACACACANCACACACACACACACACACACACACACACACACACACACACACACATACACACACACACACACACAAAACAAATACACACTATATCTCTGTGTCTCTCTGCTGAGACTTCATTCCAATTCAGCTCAGTTACAGATGATGTTAATTCATGCATGCCAATACAGTGTTAGTGGGCACAACACATGCGCACGCACACACACAAAGACACCCCTTTTCATATGGACATAAAGAGCCACAGAGAAGGCAGGGTTTGTTTCAGTTATCAGCAGTTTATTGTCATGCATAATCTGTACACATGACATTATGAATCTACAGTATAATCCTCAACAGGCCTGGTTAAACAAGAAGTGAGATGGAGTGTGTAATGTGGGGTTACTGCATGGTTGTGTGTGTGTGTGTGTGTGTGTGTATTGGGCATGTGCATGATTATTGTGGTGTTGTACAAGGACTATAAAAGCAATGATTGCTTTGATTGGTTATTGATTTCAGAGGACATGACACGGATGAATTTCTGCATGTGTGCTAGCGCTTGTGTGTGTGTGTCAGTGTGTGTTGCAGGGTTAAAATTGGAAGAAAGAAAATAAACAAACAAATATGAGGAGGAGCAGACAAACACAGTGCTGAGTGTGGTGATGGCGGGTGGGTGGNTACGTGGAAATGGCCCCCATAGCACACATGCACACACACACGCTCCACCCCCTTTTTCATTTCAGAAGGAGCAGATGGCCTCATACCTGCATCAGACCCTCTTAGTTTGTCAAGAGGGGGAAAAGAGAATGAGACTGTCTCAAAATAGCAAATAGAGAATTGAGTAGAGAAGTAGAGTTTGGCACAGAAAATCTGAAGAACAGAATAGAATAGAATAGAATAGAATAGAATAGCAGGAAAGGCTGTTTAATATGAGTTGAGACTTCCAGAGCCGATCCCTGTCTCCTATCTGTTCTCACGTCCCAGCTGGAGGATTACTGGAGGAAAAGTTTATCAGCAGAATGATAAAATTAGCATGCACGCCCATCTCTCTATCCCTCCTTCCCTCCCTCCCTCCCTCTCTCCCTCTCTCCCTTCCTCCCTCTTCCTGCTTCTCTCTTATCCCATGCTATGCTCCCCCCTTCCTCTCCCTTTCGCTCTCTCTGCCCTGGCTCTCCCTGC
>VXCM01002337.1:109360-123097 GCA_014773175.1 Lucifuga dentata
CCCGCCCGCCCCATCCCTCTATCTAGCTGCTGTGCAATGAGCCTTTCTTTCTGTCACATTAATTTCATCCCGAAAAGGGGGGAAAATATGAAAATTTCCCCTGACGCCTCCTAATATCAGTAGGGGGAGAGTTAAGAGTTGCATTTCGAGCATTTTTTTCCTCTCTCTTTACTGAGAAGAGTTTTATAATTAACTGACAGCCATCTCACAAGGGCATTGGCTTGATTCTGTGTTAAATATGGAGATGACAGTTTTATGAGGTAAAATATTCATCAGTTGGAGGCTGCTCTTCTGTGCGATTCCGGGCTAAATTGCAGCATTTGATAGGCAACCAAAGCAATGTTTCACTTTGGTTGAACATTTTCACTTTTTAGCTCGCAAACATCCATATGACTTAATGATCCATCACTACGACCTTAGCATTCAGGCTTTGTCACACTTTTGGACTTTTATTTTTGAGTAGATTAACAAGTGAGTGAGTTATGTGTGTACAGCCCCTGTTTGTGTCTTACTGATGAAGGACTCATGTAGAGCAATGCAGGTACACAAACTGAAAATGTTTCAATAATTCAAATCCAAATAACAACAATGAATTTCCATATTCAGATGTGTCTCAGGACGGCTCATTTTCCCGGGTAGCTTCAAACAAAAGAAAAGTTTTTGCCCCATGTCACACCATAATACAGCTCCACCGAGAGTCATTTGGAACAGATGGAAAAGACAATTGCGACAATACCCATGCTGAATTTTTTTTTAAAACAGGGGTGCATTCTCTGGTTCAGGATTGTTAGAAATACAAGATACAACTCTTTGGAGTATAAAAACTCATCAACATTCAGCAAATCCGCAGAATTGGTCTCCCATTCCTTGTCAGTGGGAGAGTAAATGTGATGCTAGGTTAAGATGAAGAATATTATAAAGGTGTGCTTTGAAAAGGATTCTGGTGCCAAGGTCATGGGTAAAAACGCCACTCTGGGACAAATACTGTGATGTGTGCTCTTTGATCACAAAGCACTGTGTGTGTTTGCGTGCGTGCGTGCATGCGTGCGTGCAGGTGTTTGCGTATGCGCCTACGCATGTGCAACTGGCTTGTTTGATGTGCTGGTTCTGGTACATTTCAAAGGCGAGGCTCTGATGAGAATTCTTCAGAACAGTGGGAAGAGGAGGGGGTTATAGCCAGGAGGGGTGGAGTTTAAACGCTGATTGGCATTCATAGCAGAGAGGCCGGAGCGCTGCTAAAAAAGAAATTAGGCTTTAACTAAGCTGCACCATTCAGCTGTTTAACTAAGCTGCTGCAATGTTCAGCTGTTTGAAATTCTGTCTTCTCAGGCCTTCTATTAATAAATGCATAATTGATTAGGAGGGCATACGTGCCTGAACACACTTCCTCCTGACACACACAGACACATACACATGCTCGTACACCTACAGACTCACATGAACACACACACGCATCTCACCCTGCTGTAATACTTTTTCTCTTTGTGTCTTTGCCTTGTTCTATCCCTTGTCCTTGTGAAATTCTTACTTTCTAAATCTTCTCTGTCTTTTTTCTTCATTTTCTGTCTCTCGGTGTCTCATTGTCTCCCTGCTTCTATCTGTCTCCCACTCTGACATCCCCACCTTCAGTATCTCTCTTTTTCCCTCGCTCTGTTGTCTGCCCTCAGGTACATTATAATTCCTATCTTCCCAGGGGAGTCATGAATGGACGCCCTCTACTCAAATGCTTATCAATAACCTTTGAGTGCTCGCTCTCTTTGACTTCTGAGCATCACACCCGCTGGGCACACACTCACAAACATGCACATGCATGTGCACACGCAGCTCCACACTCAGATTTACATGTGCACATTAGTCTACTGTGCACCCAGTTGTCTCTCTCTCTTTGTATCTTCTCTGACCACCTATAAGAAAATAACCTCTAATAATTCTGACTCACAGGAAATATTAAACAGCAGAAGTCTGCAATCTGCTTGCTTTCTCTTGCTTCATTGATTAGGTGTAATCTGCCTCAGAGCTCATTTCAAGGGCTGATACTTACTGGGCCATAATAAATGTCAGCATGACATCTCTTTTCACAATTATGCCAAAATTTGAAGCCGTAATTCCCATAAATCAGAAATTGTTGGCAGCTTTACATGACTGTTTTCTTACAATAAAATTAAAATAAAAGCTGACGTCTTTCTTCGTAGGACTGAACAGGCCCCTGTGCAAATGAACTTGCTTAGTGGTCACATCAAGCTATTGAAAAGTGCTACACAATAAAAGTATATGATTTTATTTAATCAGCCCCCAGAAATGATGCTTTTTGGTATTCTCCTCTCACTTTGTCTCAGTATAATGAGAAGTTTCTCTCCTCTTCCTGCCCGTCCCTCATTTATCTTCCTTTATCTTCGCCCTCTCTCCTCCCTGCCTCCCCCCCCTGCGCTCCAGATGAACCAGGCCAGTTGAAGATCTACCTTCCTAAGAAGCTGCTAGAGTGTCTGCCCAAATGTTCCTCTCTGCCCAAGGAGCGCCATCGATGGAACACCAACGAGGTGAGAATGAGATACACTCGAGGGAAATATCGCTGACAGTGAGATGAACTCAGTGTTTTTTGCTGGTGACTCATCTCCAGCTAATGTCACATCGAGGGATGAAGAGGAGATAAACAAACACAGTGACAGCTTTTCATTATGGAACCTAAAACAGTGGCACTAGGCAAGAAAGTAAATAAACAACCTGAACTCACAGCCAGAATCCTGCTAAATGTACATTCTATTTGGCATGTTGCTGCTGTTTCATTTTGTTACCCAAACAGTTAAGAGCAGGACTGAGGAACAGGAATTAGGGGTCAAAACATGGGGCTTAGAGGCGAAAAAACAAGGGATTCAACCACAGATTGAATCTTTCGACTGCCAGAGTATTACAGGTCCAAAAAAAAAAAAAANAAAAAAAAAAAAAACAAAAAAAAACAGTCAGTAGGATAAAGATTGTTATCTAAAGCTAACATTGTTGCTATGCAACCATAGCAAGCCATTAAAAGTGTGACACATTTCTGCTCAAAGTTGTGTTTTGTGTCAAAATGATGCTCTAGTTGCAGTGTGTAATGTTGTTCTCCAAAACACATTCTGTCCATTGTGAAAAAGTATGAAAATGAAAATATGGGTCTGAGGCCAAAATGATAAAAGCAGCGATCATGCACCCAGAGGACTGCATCATAACAGCGAGTTAAGTTAAAGTAACATGAGGGCTTTTTGCACTGCACTTCACTTTACTCAATAATAACCATATGATAGTTTTAGTATGCTTCAACTGTCAGGGGTTTCACGTAAACACAATGGCTACCCCTCATTAATACAGGGCTAGCTTTGCCATGCTGCGGACCAGAATTTGCAGGATTAACAATAGTTATCTTGAATTGTGGTGCTGACTAAATCGCACCGCACAAGATGGGGCCAAATTGAGTCGGAACAACCCTTTCCATCAGCCAAAGATAACCCCGAGCTGAACATTTGGGGTGTGAAAAACCTTTTAGAGTTACATGTTGTTCCAGACTTCAGCCGTTAGCTTAGGGAAATGTTTGATGGGTGGAAATGGATGCAGGCATTTATCTTCAATAGCGCCTTGTTTATGCATTGCACAGCTCTCCACTGGTGGTTTGCTCCATCCATTGTGATGTGGTTGGCCTCTGCTGAGACATTTTCTCCATGTGCAGCCTGTGCTCTCCATTATGGATGTGTGTTTATGTGTTTGTGTTATTGATTACCAAGTTCGGCATTATTATGCAATGCAAAGCTGATTTGGCCTGTGGTTTTTCCTCATGTGAGCACACGGAAAGTCATTACATTTTTCATACGATCCATCTCAGTGAAGGTCATACCGGGAGTTAAGCACGGCATCTTCTGCACAGTGAATAGGCAGTGTGTGTGAGAGGGTGTGTGTATGTGTGTGTTGGGTAGGGACTTCTACGCAACACCAATGGCGATTGTGTACACTGCGCAGAGACTACACTGGAGGCCCTCGTCGCTGCCCCCTTTTCTCTCTCGTTCTCTCTCTCCATCAGTCTCCATTCCAACTTACTTTCTAGTCCTCCCTACCTTTATTTTTCATTTTCCTTTCCTCCCCCTCTGTCTCCATGGCTCTCTTTCTGATGAGGAGGTACAGGCTCAGTTCAGGGGGAGGTTGGGCGTCCCTGAGCGGATTCCTTCAAAGCTCCTCTTCCACCCAGGCATAAAATTTCTGCATACTTAAACACTCCATTGTGTCTGCTTCTCCTTTTCCTTCGTGCTTTCAGAGGAAGAGTCGTGTGTATGGCTTGCTTGTGTCTGGGGGTGCGCATGTATGTATTTCTGGGAATGTGTATATTTGTGTATATGTGTGTGTGCATGTGGGTGCGCACAACTCCAGATTATTGGAGTCGATTATTTTGTAGCTGCTGCACCAGAAGAATTGATTTTTAGTGTCTGTTGATTTTTATCAGTCTGTATTGCAGACATTGCAGGAAGTGGAGTATAGTTTTCATCAGCAGCATATTGAAAAATTGAAATCATCTTTGGTCATCGAATTTTTATACACATGTCGGGTTTATTCATTCGCCATAGATTGCAGTGTAACACAATTTTATACATGGCATTTCTGGACCAATCAGTTTGCAAAACATAAGAATAAGATTAAAAGAGAGTTTGAAAAAGACAAGTCAGCTGTCAAACAAATTTATTCAGTCACATTCTCGTGTGTGTGTGTGTGTGTGTGTGTGTGTGTGTGTGTGTGTGTTAGTTTAAAATATAATGCTGTTCTGGTCTGAATGTTGCTCATAAAGTGTGGAGATGAGTTATCGACAAACTGTGTTGGAAAAGCCCAGTGATTATTAGGTGTGCAGGCACACTTGAGTGTGTGTGTGTGTTTGTATGTGTATGTTTTGTGTGTTCCATATAAACATTTGGAACTAAAGCATTGGTTTTGTGTTTCCTCATCCTTATTGTTTGGGTGTTAGGTTTCTGCACATTGTTAATGCAGGTCTGTGTTTAGAATCAGGATTATGCTTTGTGTGTGTGTGTGTGTGTGTGTGTGTGTATGAGAGATGAAGAGAGTGTNATCAGGATTATGCTTTGTGTGTGTGTGTGTGTGTGTGTGTGTGTATGAGAGATGAAGAGAGTGTGAGAGATAGAAAAATTACCATTCTGTGTTTGGATTAGGATGGCTGTGATTAAGTCAGACTTAATCCTTCATCTGATGTGTCCTTATTCTCACCTTTTTGTTAGCAATGTGCATGTCTGTGCATATGTGGGAATGTATGCGTGTGTGTGTATGCGTCTCGTGCATGTGTGTATGCGTGCGTGTGTGTGGTATTTTCTTGCATGTGTGCGTGATTGCCTATGATCCTCTGATCTCTCTTTTGTCACGCATGGCTCCCCCCGACACCTTGGCCTCCCACGAGCACTGAGCTGTGACCCCATACATTTTCAACTCATCCACTCCTCCTTCTCTCTGCCCCCCCCCCCCCNCCCCCCCCCCTTTTTTTTGTGTATCCACTGATGTGTGAAATTATTCTGGGATGGAGGGATAGATTCCTCCCTGAAGGACTGAGCGGAGGTGTGAGCCTTTTGTTCAATAATAGATTGAGGGTGTATGTGTATGTGTCCATGGTAATAGACTATGGACTAGTTTTAGATAACAAACCACTCAGGTGGACTGACTGGTGTTAGAATCTTTTTTTTTTTTTTTNTTTTTTTTTTTTTTTTCATCCATCAGTAATGACTTGCTTGTTTGGAGCACTGAAATAAGGCGGCTGTTAAACTTTTCCGAATATCGGAAAAAGACATGCTTGTCCTGTCCTGGGACTCGAGCTAATGAAAAGAGATTATTACTCTTCTCATGTTGTACAGCTGACTTCCTGACTCACAGGTTCAGACCAGACTGAGTTGAGCTGAGTCCTACTCGAAGCTTAAAGGACCATACCACCCATTTTGCATGTTTGAGCTTAATATATTCAATTTTCATACACATATAGTTACTGACAAACATTTCCCAAAGGATAAAACCGTATTTCAGCTTTCCTGATATTTTGCAAAATCTCTTAATCTTTTAAAATCAAATATTCAAGCAATACACCCACCTTAAAAATCAATGTTATGCCTGCTAATAATTATGCAAAATTATGAAGTCATGGTTGTTAAAATTTTTCAATAAATGCAGGTCTTCTTTTGTGATTATATTCCTCAGTGGAGACATACATTCACTCTGCGCTTTTTATTGCGCTTAAACGCTAAAATTATGAAACTTCGGGAAAAAAAAAACCCTAAATACTACATGTTGTTCACAATAATGGATTGCCTATCCTAAAAATGTTTCAAGCATCAACAAGTTGATTTTAATAGTGTACCAGAATGAACTGAAATCAATAGTGGTCTAGAAGGTAGGAAAAACATTTTTAATTCACCGTTCCAGTAGTATGCTTTAGGAGATGATTGTCAGTAATGTTACATGTATGAAAATTGAATAAATTAGGCTCAAACATGCAAAATGGGTGATATGGTCCTTTAAACCAAAACTATGCACATACCACATCAAAATGCGCATCTTAGTGTGATCTAACATGAAGTTTAAAGGCTTTTCAGAGTGGCTTACTTCGGCGCTGCTCCCCGCTATGATTCCAATGATGCAACTGCCAAAGGGGTTCGTACAGACTTCCCCACATCATACAGATGACAGCCTTCTGTTCCACAACACGCCTGCATGTGAATCTGCTCCCCATGCCGTTCAACTGTAATGGCAGAGCGCAAGAGTGAGGAGATTTTGGTATTTATTATTGTCTCTGAAACATGCAGAATGTGTAGTATTCTAGAATTCTGTTCTTGTCATGCGGTGATAGATTGGTGGTGCTGTGGTGTGGAGACAGCTGTCTACTTGACAGTTCACACACGTGCATATCTCGCTGTGCTGCTGCATGATATTAACATGATTGCTTGAATGAGTAGCAGATCAAAAAGCACATACATTTTAGACCACTGCCCCATCTGCCTCCTGTGTATGTGTACGTGTGTGCAGGGATGTGTGTGTCGGGGGGAGGTGTTGCCATGGTAACAGATTAGGAGGGTGCATGTCTGTGTGTGCGCATCCATGCTAATGGTGTGATCGATGTTCCATGTGTGACACAGACATAGTTCATGATTGTGCGGCGCGTTAAAGGTGATAAGAGAGATGTGACATTGTTAGTACAAATGCTTTCAGTGTCAAACATGTACACAGATGAAAAAGAAAAGCAATTAGAGGAAGACAAAAGATCTGAATCGCCATAAAGATGCCAGAAACACACTCACCTGTGCAGGTTTGTGTGTGCTCCAAACAAAGCTCTGTGTGCACGTGTCTGTGTCTGTGTCTGTGTGTGTGCCTGTGTGTGTACGTGTTTAATTTATTATTCATGTCATTATTGTTGTTTGTAAGCCATTAAATAGATACAATGAATTAAATATGCATGTATTGTATTTCTACATTTCTTAGCAGAGATGTCACCGCATTTTCACTATAGGTGAAGCGTAAGGCAGGAGAAATATCTGAAGAAGTTGCACAGACAAAGAGGAAAGATGCAAAATGTCAGTGAACAGACTGGAAAAAAATACGAGCAGAGAGCGGAGGGCTGCGTTACGAAAACGATACAGTTAGCAGACAGCTAGTTCCAGGCCTCTATGTTCCATTTACACAGTAGTGAAGGGTGCCCTTGATTTATGACTTTGATGTGTGAATTGCTAATGTCCAGCTCACGCTGGCACCGGGCCGGGAGAGGCTGACACTCTCCATTTTGTCATCCATGTCAGAACAAAGACAAAAGTAACATACCTTTGGAAACTTACCGAAAGTTTAATTTTAAAATGAAAATGGGTGTGCTGCTCATGCTTTTGTTAGATAACATGCTCGTGAGAGACTCTGTGTGTGTGTGTGTCCTAGAGCATGCCTATGGCTGTAACCTCTCCAGCTGACATTGAACTCTGTGCTGTTGCCGTTTACCAGAGTAAAGCATGGTTTAATGAGGAGCAAAGAAGCCAACACACGCACACATACATACGTGCACACACACATACAAATACCGCACATGCACACATGTATACACACACACACACACACACAACACAATACCAGAGGCAAGTTTCACAGCTCCTTATGTTTGATTCCTATTCTTTTATTTTTAATCTTTCCTCTGTCTTTTGGGTTGAGAAATATTTTATGTTTGGAGAGTGCCAAGTTATAATCACTAATTAGTCCTCCAGGCTCTCTTCGTCTCTCTCTCCCTGCCTCTCTCTTCTTCCTCTTCTTTGTCTATCTCTCTCTCTCCATCTCTTTCTGAGCCAAGCACAGCCCCAATTAACATGTGACGTCAGTTTGTGCGACTTTTGCTTCCAACAGAAATTCTTACTGTCCTGTTGACCAAACTGTTTATTTCAATCAAATGCATGGCCCTTCATCCTGTCCATGAACACAATTTGCTCTTTGATAGATTAATTATCAGACAAGGTCACTGCAAAATGGGACTGTACACAGTGATTTGGGAATGTGTGTAGATGTGTCACAGTTAAAAAGCTGCTTGGATTTTTTTCACACATACACACACATTCGTGTAATTAACCAGGTTTTACTAGTCTAGTCTTGTCATTTGTCAGGAGTTACTGTCTCCTCTCCTCTCCTCTCCTCTCCTCTTTCCTCCCCAGCTGAAAGCCCCACATTTTCTTCCTGTTCTATTTTCTCTGTGACGCACAGACCCTCTATTTATCTTGCCCACGATAATTTGACACAAAATATTGTTAACTGGAGACACAAAAATATATTAAACAGTGGGAATGTGTGACTGTGAGTATGTGGGAGTTGTATGTGTGTGAGCACATTTGGCTGCGCTTGTTTGTGTATGTGTGAGTATTTGTGTGTGTGTGTGTGTGTGTGNGGGGGGGGGGGGTGTCTTTGCAATGCAAGTTCCTTTCAGCATCTCACAGATTTTAAGCATATCCAAGAAGAACTGAATGACCAGCAGTCTTTGCTGTAATAAGAAGCCCAGCTGTGCAGTGGAAACACATTTTTTTTTTTTTTTTTTTTTTTTTATCGTTTACCACAAATTGGTCTGCTCAATAAAAATCAGTTTCAGGCAAAGCTTACAATAGCAGTATCGCTTGTGCTTTTGTTTGTTTTATTACTTCTGCAAAGTCTACTCAGTAGATTTTATGCTCATCATAACTGCCTACCTCACAGCTACCATAGACACTTTTAACATGTAAATATTTGTACAAGACACAGAAATTAAGTTAGAGTGAAGATTTTGCAAACCCAACCGTTTAATGCTAAAGCAATCAAACTTCTGTACATATTTGCAAAGGGGCTGCAAAGTGTATCTGAGCTCATTAGATTAAGCTCTGTAAAGTTGCTGTGAGGTGAAATTGGCAATTTTGTTGATTGTGATATCTCAGGGATCTGTGTGTGTGTTTTGGGCTCCGAGGCTTCGACCCGCTAATGGCCACTTGCAAGCTGCAGCTCTATTTTTAATTAAAACTGTGAAGATTTTGTGAGTGTTTAATTGCATCATTCTTGCAAAATCAATGTTATATATTGTTGAAAAGAGACAATAGTAAAATAAATTAGTACTGTCTCAAAATGACTTTATTTCCTTTTAATAAACTCAATATCAATTTGCTCTTGTAAATTTGATTGCAGAAATATGAATATGAATACTTTCTATTCATTCATTTCTAGTAAAAGTGAAATATCCACCACTAAATTGGTAAATATTTCACATTCAAGGGTTGGCATGTCCAAATGTGCTAATATTACATTTCCCTGTTAATGAGATGAGTCATAATAGTGTGTGACTCGGTTTCATTCCATCCTCGCCCCATGATGCATTTCAAATGGGATGGCATGCATGAAAACTCACAAACAGGCTCTGCTTTTGCTTATTTTCTATTGTTACAGTGTTACCTGAATGAATCTCTCGTATCTCACAGGTCTCAGTTTATTACAGAAGTGAAGCCAAAGGGGTAAATTGGCCACCTAATATATCATTCCCACGACACAACGTAGTGACAGGACTGTGTGTCTCACAGTGCTGTGGCTTGCATTTTTATACTAACTGGGAAATGTACACATTCACAAAACCTACCCTGGGCAGTGGAAACATTCACTGGTGGATGTGCACTTCCCACTTTTACCCTAATAGACAAGTTGAAACTGCATATGCGTGTGTAGATTGGGTCCATGCTGTGTGTGTGTGTGTGTGTGCGCTGCACTTTCAGTCTGGGTTGTTATGTATGAACAATTCCACTTAGGAGACTACAGTAAGTGTCCAGTGTTTTCTCCTATCAAACTGCAGCTCTGTCTGGCATCACATATTTCTTTGTCTCTCTGTCTCTTTCTCCTCATCTTCCTCCCTCTGCCTCCTCCCTCTTGCTGATGTATGGAATGTCTACTCTCATATAGAGAGTGTTTGTAAAAGTCACGGTAATCAAATTGCACTGATTCCTGGGGGATTAAACAAGGTGGCGTGTGTGTGTGTTCTGTCTCTCTCCACATATACAATATTAGCTGCTTACTAAGTTGTGTATCGTAATGCAGCTGTGTCATTAGTCTAAGACCAGCTCAGCTGTAATATATCATCCATCATCTTGTACTCTAAGGAGGCAGCTATATAAGGGATACTGATGCCGCATTTACATACTGACGATGCATACGTTTAATTGTTGGAATTTGCAGTATAATGCAGTGGATGGAGGGGGAAGGGTGGGNGGGGGGGGATTGATAACCACCGAATATGAGAGCGCATCTTGTATCTGGGCAAACTGACAAATCAGGAGAATAAGAAGTTCACTCATGCCTTTAGGTGTTGGACAGTCAAAGTTTTTGCAAACAACATCTCTGTTTCCTTCCTAAATCCTCTCTAATTCTTGGCACAGTATTGGCTCCATCCCATAATAAACATAAGAGTTTTAAATGTGAGATCACCAGAGGAAAAACATTGCAGCAGCAACATTTCCCAGCCCCCAAAACAGGTTTTAGCTAGTGCTAAGCCTTGTGACCAATATTGCTTCTTTTTACCAGCATGTGGTCTGACATTATGGTTGTAAACATACATAGCTTGCATGCCAGCTACTCTTAAAATTGCCCAAAACACAGCATCAGCATCATTTTCTCAGTGCAATGGTAAGCTGTGTCTACCGCGAGGTGTCACAGCATGTTGAACTAGAAAGTCACAGTCCATTACTGTTGATATGAGGTGGAGAGTTAGCAGTACGCCCCGGCAGGCAGTGACTGATGTCTGTCTACTTTTCAAGGTCTAAAGTTTTTCGGTACTGAAGCTGAATTCTTATGTGCCAAGCTACCCACACCAGCTCTTTATGAAATAAACACCGATTGTTCAGGAGTCGGGCTGGAACATAGTATGTGTTTAATATTGAAAAAATGACACACAAATCCCAAAATAAAACTGCTCTAACCCCCAAAGAGGTGAGGCTTACCTTGCTCCAGCCATGGCCTCATTCCCGGCCAACATGGGTAATTCCATCCCTCCACTTTGTCTTGCCCTCTTTGGTCGAAGCAGTTTGGTTTCAGTGGTTGGTTTTCATTTAGTTGACTTTCCAAACAAATCAAAAAGTTACGCTGCAGCACTTCACCACCGCGAGAAAACTACCTCTTATGCTTCAATGCTTCGACCAATGCAACAGGTGCCAGTAATTAATAAACAACAAAACAAATTTACCTCAGTACATAACATTATGGATTTACTGGATGAAAACAACCAGATTTAATCAAGCAAAATGTTCAAATGTGCCGGTAAAGTCCATAATCAATGATGATACACATGGAAAAGGCTCCTGTCTAACATTAATAACATTGTTGTTCCCTCTTTATTTATTCATATGCATGTATCTTACATTATGTAGAACTTTACAGACAGCAATGCCCAATGCACGAGTCACAATACTTATTATAAGACAAGAAAGTGACGCCATCAGCTCCAGCTTATACAGTGCATCATCACCGAACAACCCCTTTGGAATTACTGATACACTTTACCATGCCATCATAAACTGTTAATAGCATAACATAATGTTTTCGTCAGACATCACTTATATAGCATCTGACTGTTCAAACGGGTACTTTGTTAGCTATGATGAGTATACAGGCCGGCCCTGTGAAAGTGATGGAGAAATTTCAAGATAAGCTGGTCCACTTCATGCTGAATCTAAAATGAAACAAATCCATACCTTTTACCACAAGATGCAATAAAGAAGTTCCAAACACTATCCAAATTCTGCTGACTCTTGATTTGTGGTTATAACTCTGTTAAAGTCAACAAGAAAATGAGTAATCCCTTGCTGGATTTTCAAAAATAATTCCTTTATCCACGGAGGAAAATAGCGTTATTTTAATCAAGTGTAGTCGCAGATGTAAGAATGAATTCTGTGGGGAAGGGGTTAAATTACATTCCAGAACATTCTCTGTTGCCTGAAGTATTGTTTAATCATCACTCATCAAAGGCAGCTGGCCTGGTAAAAACACATCATTTTGTTAGCTTTTGAAAAGTTTCATTTCTGAACAAAAAGTGAATATTTCTCATTCTCTCCTTGACTTGAACCACAAGCTGGGAATCATCAGAAATGAGAATGCATCTGGGACTCCTTTATTAAAACGTGGCAGGTACACAGTATGCCATACTTTGCAATACTCTGAAAGAGTGAGTGCAGGACCCTTAGTAACAGTCTATTCAGGTCGACTCTGCAGGGCTTCATCCTTTGCAGAGACAGATCAGACTACAGTCATTGGATGAAGGTTGATAACCTTTCATTTTTACTTTTGCTTCTGATTGTTTTAACTCCCCCCCTGCCCATCTCCCAGTATGGAGCCTCCAAATTCATTCAGTAGGAAAGAAAAACCAGGATATTGCAAACAATTTTCTCCTTTACATCTGTAGATTGATGCCTCTCTTTGTTTTTGAGGTTTAAGCAGTGTTAAATATACATAACTTCAACATGGATGGCTCAGAGTTTTTCCAAAAACAACAAACAAATGATATGACATCTTTATTTGGCAGACAAACAGAATTCTAAATATGACTCCATGTGAGCTAATGCAGTTAACTAGATTTGTTTGGTTCTTCTGAAATGGAGGTACAGAAACCAGCCGTGATATTTACTGAGAGCAAACGTGAACAGGTGTGCACCCTCGATCGCACACACACACACACATGCAGACACACACAAATGCCTCCATCTTTACTTGGTTGAAGAGGAGACAAACCGAAAGATCGCCACAGAGACCCATCTCTCAAATTTATTCATTAAACTCCCAAATGCTCCCCTTAACGAATGTAATTAGAATATGGTAATGAGAGAGGGCTGAACCAGGGAGTGTTGTAATACGCTTAGCAGCACAGAGGGAGGAAAAAAGAGAGAAAGAGAGAAGGAGTGAGAGAGAAATAGAATAAGAGAGTTAGAGGAGAGAGAAATACAGAAACTGACTGACAGGGTGCCAATTTATGGCTTGTTGTAAACAAGTATTTATGCCAATAAGGAGAGCTCTCTCTCTCTCTCTCTCNCTCTCTCTCTCTCTCTCTCTCTCTCTCTCTCTCTCTCTCTCTCTCTCTCTCTCTCTCTGTCGTTAGCATAGCAAACCTCCTCAATAACAATAACAAACAATAGCAGAGCAGAGATAAGTCTGAGAGGATAGAATGACTCACAGTGAGTTGAGATATCAGGGGTTAACGCAACCACTAGAGAACCC
>VXCM01002337.1:123208-157740 GCA_014773175.1 Lucifuga dentata
TTCACACACACGCATGCACACACACACACACACACACACACTCACTCACCTCTTTCTGCCATGTACAAGCATGCACCCCTCTCCTGGAACTTTGTGGGAGTTTTTGAGGATTCTGACAGGCTTTATCCAAGACGCCCTAGCACAGCAGGGGTCCTGGCATTGTGTTTGACACCACACACCTGTTGCTGTCTTTGATGTGTTCAGTTCTCCTGCTGAGGGAGAGGGGGCCGTCTCCTCAAATGCAAATACAAGACAGGAGGACGAGGACAGGTAGCGTGCACAAGAGAGTGGAAGTTTTAGAAAAACATGATTGATGTTTCCTCTGTGGATTGTGGATTGCTCTCAGGTCTCTGCTAGAAAACTTTCTGCTACTTTCCATACTGTGTGTTTGTTGCCATGCTCGTCATTTGGACTTCTTTATGTTGGTGAAAAGGAGATGAGAGAGAAATGAGTCCCAAAAAGAGGGAAATGGGTGAGCTGGCTGGAGAGATGAGAGAGGGGAGGAAGTAAAGAGGTCAAATCAGGAGGAAATGGAGAGAGGGAGTGAGGAGAGAACAGAGTGACTCTTTCATTATAAAGCCGTCACTCACATGGCCACCAGCCTCCACATAGACTCTTTTGAGACCAAGCCTCTGAGTGTGTGTGTGTGTGTGGTATGTGTATACTTTTGCATGTCTGTGCATCCATTTGGCATGCATTATGGTGTGTTTTATATGTACAGTATTTGTACATCTGACTGTGTTGTGTGTTTGTGCGTGTATATGTGATTTTTTTGTGCGTTTTCATGTGTCATCTGTCGTAGTATCTGACAAAGATGGATGTGACGCGCTCATCTCCCTCCCAACCAGGTGACGGGGGCGGGTCCCTGCCGTCCCTGGTGAAGGTCATACTTCATCCTCCAATGAAAACCACCACCACCATGTGTGTTTTTGTGTGCGTGTGCGTGTGTGTGTGCGTGTGTGGCCGGGCCATGTATATGTGTGCGCTTGTGTGTGTGTGTGTGTGTGTGTGTGTGTGCACAATGTGTTATATGCAATGTGTGTCACAGAGAGAGCAAGAGGAGAGAGTGAGACAGTCAGGGCAGTTTTTTTTACACCAGCGACACTGTGCATTAGCGGAAAGCCAATTTGTATGCATGTGTGTATAGGTCTTCATGTCCACGTATGTGCATGTGTGCGTGTGTGTGTGTGTGTGTGTGTGTGTGTCGCCCAGTGTGTGATGAGGTGTTTATATGATAAACACAAGCAAGCTTGAGAGGAATTCTGATCAGGGGTTTTGCAACAGTTGTTATGGAAACAGCATTAAGCAATTGTATTAGCCAGTGGAGGTAATATAAAGGCTGTTGAAAGTAACACACAGTGGGGAGCAAAACACTTAGGAAATATAATACAAACTACACATTATTGCTCTGGTTTACAATAGACTTGATGAAATTTTGTTCTATGGTTTGAACAGAACAAAATTATCATTGTCATAACTCGTTATCTGCCTCTCTCTCTCTCTCTCTCTCTCTCTCTCTCTCTCTCTCTCTCTTTTGTGTAGAGAGAGCTACACAGTGTAATTAAGCAAGTATGGGGAACAAGACGTTTGCAATAGCATCACATAATTTCCACCACCTTCAATCTCAAAACGACTACTGTATATACTCGACTATAAGCCCATCTCGACTATAGGCCGACCCTGAGTCTGACCTGCAAATTTAGATTTTTAAAGAAACTCACATATAACCCTGATGTTGTTCCATCAATTTATTTGTTTAGCAAATTTTCTGTTTTTCTTGGTATTGTCATAGTATTCCTGTGATTTTCTGAAAATAATCCACGTATCACTACCAGTAAACAGCTGATTACTGCAAGTGACATTAGCTAACATTAAGTTTTCAGGACTCCTCTTCCTCGTCTGAATCACATTGATGAAGGTAAGGAAAGCTTTACACGTGAGTTATAATTATCGCGGTGCTTATTTAGCTGTGTAATTATGCTGTGTAATTATCTAATTTTTTTTTTTTTTTTTTTTNTGTTTTCAGTAATTATCCTGTACCTGAGTCGATGCGGGCCTGTCTATGTGCTGGACATTCCTCGATGTGGAGTTTTGAAATTCCCTCAGCCCACCCCCTGATGTTGTTCTATCAATTTATTTGTTTAGCAAATTACCTGTTTTTCTGGGTATTGTCATATTTCCTGTGATTTTCTGAAAATAATCCATGTACCGGTAAACATGATATTTATTTCAGCAGCTGATTACCGTAACTGATGCATCACGGCTTACTGGCCACCACAAAATGTGCTGAATAAGATGTTTAGTCAGGAAATACATCATTCTGAGTTATGATTTAAACTATTTTACATGGGTAGTGGTAATGGGTAGTATTTCTACCCCTGGAAATTTCCTTTTCTGGGATCTGATTTGAATTACTCATGTATAAGCTGACCCCCGATTTGCTTTGTGAAATTTGGTTAAAAAAAACAAAAACTTGGCTTATACTGAAGTATATATGGTAACTCTTTATTCAGCCTCTTCTCTTTGCAACACAAGCCAAACTTTCAGAGAAAGCAACCCTAACCCCACGACACTGGTGATTTTAGAGGTCACTCAGGACTGTGTTATATTGCAGAGAGACCAGTCCTGTCACATTTCCCTCAACTGTGGATAGTGACATGCCCACAGGCACCTCTCCATTCTGATGGATTAGTAAAAATGACACTGTGTGACAGTTATTTGCAGGTATAGCCTAAAAATGCTTAATGCTTCATTTACATTGTGTCCTTGAAGGATCTATGTAAAAAATAGCTTGTGATCAATACGATGTGGATGTAGGGATACTTTCCATACTGGTCAAAATTAAAACTCAGAGAAGCAAAAAAAAAAAAAAAAAAAAAAAAAGGCAATTTTGCCGAGAGTGTCTGTCATTGTCATTTGGGACAGATACTGACAGGGTTTTTCTGGAAAGTGGTGGAGGTGCTCCGGGACAAATTACAATCAGCAGACCTCCCCTGGTATTGCTAATGCAGTTCTTTCCTGCATATATGTATACAAGAGTGCTGTGCTGCAGGGGAAGAGCAAAAATGGATTCTGTAGTTGGAAATACTTTTTAGTTTGCTATCTCACTTACAAATAAACAGTTTAATGCCATTTTGTGTGTAATGACAGCCTTCATTTAAAGCATCTGAATAGACATGACAGTTCCAATTTAGAGACAACTCTGTTTTACCCACATCCCTGTGGAGGTGATGCTCATCATTAGGTTTAAATTACCTGGACACATACACATAGACACACATGCACACAATCATACACACAGTAGCCCATGGATAGACCCTATAGGGGAATCTCCCTGAGGAAAGCTCCTAGTTACGATGGTTGCAGTGTGGGCGACCCTAACCCAGCCCCCACCTCAGAAATCTCCCCAAGGCCAGTTTGTGTGTGTCTGTCTGTATTTGCATATGTGTGTATAATTTGTCTGCTTTTCTGTACATGCCACCAGTTTTTTTTTTTTTTTTTTTTNTTTTTTTTTTGGAGGGATATGGTCTCTGATGCTCGAGTGGGAGGTTGATTTCCCTGACTGCATTGCTCGCTCTAATGTGACTTCCCACTCATGCTCTCTGCTTTGTTAGATATTGCTTAAGTAACTCTCTCTCTCTCTCCCTCTCTCTCTCCCCCTCTCTCTCTCTCTCACACACACACACACACACACATACACTCACTATCTCTCACACTCAGACAGACTGGATTGTGTGTGCGTGTGCATTCAGCTGGCCTGTCATAATCTATTATTACATAGACTCTTACAGACATGCACAATGTCTGGGTTTCTAGAGTAGATCCCTGGAGAAACGTACTTGTCCCTGTCCCTGTCCCTGTCCTATGTCTGGGACAACTAGCATGCGCGCGCACACACACACATACAACACACAGTATTCCTGAAGGGTCAGTGTGTTGCAAGGCATGCTCAAAGCGTTCCATCACTGGTTTCCGCCAGGACAATAACTGTGACTTCTTGAGGATTGACCTTCAGCATCACACTTCTGTCACTCGTCGTGTGTGTCTGTGTGTGTGTGTGTGTGTATGTGTGTTTTGAGAGAGTGAGTGAGTATGTGTGTGTGGGTGCGTTATAGAGTGTGTGTCAGGCTGCTGTTTCAGCTGACTCCTCTGTTTCTGGCTTTTTAATGGCTCTTATGGGGCAGGCCTTTAATTGCAAGTCTCTCTCCCTCCCTCTTAATCCTCCCATCCTTCTGTCTTTTCCAGCCTCTCTTCTCCTCTTTTCTCTCCCCCTCCCCTCCCACTGGCTGACAGTCACTAGGGGAGCCCAAGTGCCTGGCCTGGGCTGTGGAGGCCGTATAGGATATTGACTTGCTGCGGAGTGGTTTGGGAGGAGGAGAGGTGGCTGCCTGTCACAGCTAATGAATAGATGCATAAATGAATGAGACATTTTGTGTGTGGTGTGTGTGTGTGTTTGTGTGTGTGTGTGTGTGTCCCTAACAAAGTTCTCCATCAGCTGAAAACAGTTTAATGTGGCTCAGACAGAGACAACAACAGCAGTCAGCTTGATAGTGATAATTATTAAGGGTGTGATGACAACCTTCTCTCTCTCTCTCATACACACACACACACACATGCATATATACATAAACATGCAGAAAGATGCTAGATGAGGTCGGGGGTNGATGTGGGGAAAGTATGGAGGATACTAGAAAAACAATCCAGTTAAGTGCCAGCACTCTCCAGCTGCTCTCTCTTTGTCTCTCCCTGTCTTTCTCGCGCTCTCTTTGTCCCTCATCAGATCAATGTAGAGTGCTCTCATGCCAAACTGGGACGAAAACCTAAAAACACAGAGGGGAAGAGAGAGAGACAGAGAGAGAGACAGAGAGAGAGGGAGGGAGATGGTCTGGAGATTAGGCTGTTGATCTGAAGGGACAGATGAAGGAGCGCAGGAGTGTTGATGTCTTCTTCACTATTGCTTTGTGCCACATTTCAAACGGCTGATTGCCATAAGAGGACAATTTACATTTCATAGTCTTTCACAACAAGTGAGTGAGATGGGAGTCAGAGATAGGGAGAGAGAGAATGATGTTTCAAGGAGTTCATCAGGGGTGAGAGAGTTCATGGAGCAAAGGGAAAGGCGAGGTTGAGTGTGCCGCAAAAAAGCAAAAGGTACAAATAGTGTTTTCTAGTGGCTGCGTCTGTTGTGTGCGTGCGGACGTTTTGTTTTTCCTTACTCTCAGTAACAATGCGCATGTTTGGTTTGAACTCTCTCTTGGATTCGTGTGAATGTGGGAGAGAAATAGTGGAGAGGAGAGGAGAGCTGAGGAGATGAAAAGAGAGCCGGAGGAATTAAGAATCAAGTTAGGAGCAGGCTTTATCTGACACAAAACTGTGAAACTGCAAAGTACAAGAAAACTTTTCCTATCAGCACTCTCTCGGCTAGCGTATGGGTCTGTACCTCCAGTGTGTGTGTGGGTGCGTGTGTGTGGGTGCGTGTGTGTGTGCGTGTGTGCGTGTGTGTGTGTGTGTGTGTGTGTGTGTGTGTGTGTGTTTAAGGAGCACATATGGGTGTATTTTGGAGATAGCTTTTCCTCCCCAGTGGAGGGAGACATCAGTGTGTCGGTGAGTCTGATTGGTTGCTAGCCCTGAGGGTCTGTCCTCTATATCTCTCTTCTGACTGGTGGCTCTGTGACCAATCAGGCGCCTGGACCTCACCATGGCAATCAGATAGTGACACTCTCTGTGGACATCGACAGGTCATCTGGAAATACCTGTTATGTTTTATCTCCCTGTGACACACACACACACACACACACACACACACACACACACTCACACACTTATATATAACCTTGCCGCCTTTTCTTTGTTTCTCCAGGAGATTGCTGCATATCTCATCACTTTTGAGAAACATGATGAGTGGCTGACGACATCACCAAAAACCAGGTGAGGAGAATGCACATGGGGATTTCTACACATGCACGCGTACAGAAACGCCCACGTGCAAACCCGGCGTCACCCAGTCAGCCAACGACTTACGATGTTTTAATCCCAATGACTGAGTGGCTGTGTTTGATTAAAACATTAGAGCTATACGTCAGCTGTCTTCAAAGGGTCACGCTGACGGCCTCCTCTGCATGGAAGGAACACTCTAGAACATGTCCGGACTGCAAAGCACATAGTCAGCTGAAAATGGAGTATTAATGAATGTAAATGTATTAGGATAAGTAATGTATAATTCAGACATGGGAGGGGTGGATATAAAATGTGGGGTGAAGGATTCACATGGTAAAATTGAATATTCAGAAAAAGAAAGAAAGAAAGAAAGAAAGAAAGAAAGAAAGAAAGAGACTGAAGCGCTCATGGTCCCATTTGTTCTTCCTGGCATCATCGACAGCCTGAGGTGATGCCTCCGCTCTCCCATCGTGCAAGCTGAAGGACTCTTCTCGGAGCAGCCTGAAGCAGCAGCTTAGTTTATGTTGTGGATGGAGTTCTCATTGATTGGTTGCGCTGCCGTACAGCCTCAGTCTCCCAGCAGCAACAGCAGAAGTCATATCTGTGGTTATTGAGCAGCAGTTAGATATAATCCCATTTACACATGACACGGGGCACGATTAGAACAGATTACACCTAATCCCATCAGCTGGAAAAGGAGCTCAGCTAACGGAGCCCTTGACATTTTTTGTGTGCGTCGTGGTCATGTGTGCCTGTGTCTGCGTGTGAATTGATATGTACGCATGTGTGTGTACACTTGTGGAGGCAATATTAAGATAACAATCAATGACCTTCATTTCTCCTCATCCTGAAATACCTCATCAATTCAAAGTAATGACTGTTACCTCCTCTCTCCCTCTCCTCTCACTTTTTCATCTACTCCTCCTTTTCTCCTCCCATTACCGGACTCGCTCACTCGCCCACTCTGTCTCTTTATCTTGCTGTCTTTCTCTTTTTTTTTCCCCCAGTCTCCTCGCATAGCCTTCTCTGTTTTCGCTCTGCTACACCGTGGAACGGTGGAAAAGCTTTTTATATCCCACATATCACAGCCCAGTTACAATCAATAGCATTTATGTCTGCTTGAATCGGAGAGTTTGCGAGGAACAGGGGCACCATGAAACACACCCGCTTCTTGTGCTTACACACACTCATGCGCACACACACACACACACACACACACACACACACACACACACACATATGAACATGCACATCATACCCACCCACCCATGCAGACACACACACACACATGCAGGCACACATCTGATCTCATCCATCTTCTCCATAACATAATTGGAATCAGCAGCTCTAAGATGACTCACACTGCTCGAGACTAAACTGCTTGGATAGGAGGGTGGGGGTCTCCACTTGGCTCAGGAGCTGGCATGCTCACCCCAAAACAGATTTAAGGTGTCAAAGAAAATCAGCTCAAAGTAAATTAACTTTCACTACACCCAGTGTTCCTTGTAAATTGTGATCATCTCTGGCCATGTATTTGTATGTGCATTTTCTGAAATTGTGAGGAGAGGAGAGGAGAGAAGCTGAAACAGGTTAGGATTGGAGCAGAAGGAACAGATGAGATGAGGAGATGAGAACGGTGGAAGGGAAGGAGAATGGAGGGACTGAAGAAGCAGTAAAGGGAAAATGAAGAGATGGTGTGATAAGAGGAATGAAGACTCGAGGTTGATCGAGAAGTGAAGAGCAAGGAGAGGAGAGAGGAGGCGTGTAAAATTATGTGTATGTGTGTATGCACGTGTGTGCACGTGTGCACATGAGGGTGAGAGGGAGAGAAAGAGAGAGAGCACTTGTGAGTATGTGTTAGGTTATTGATTGTTAACTGGTCTGTTCTCTTTCTGTTGTCAAGAGATAAGCCGGTGAAGCATTTTGTTTTCACTGCACCTACACCTATACACACACACACACACACACACACACACACACAGCTGCCCTAATGTTTTAAAAATCTGATTGATTGTTGAGCTGTAGATTTGACATTGAGCTCAAATAACACAGAGAAGTAGGTCCTGCCATCTTTGATATCACTATGACATCATTGTGTGTGTGTGTGTGTGTGTGTGTGTGTGTGTGTGTGTGTGTGTGTGCGTGCGTGTGTGTGCATGTGTGTACATACATGTTCATCTCAGCAGGTATATAGAATGGGAGCTTAGAGGCCAATGTTCCTGTTGTGCTGATAAATCACCCTACTGAAATATTAACACGTTGGAGTGTGAGTCTTTGGATGAGAGTGAAAGTGAGACAGAGAGAGAGAGAGAGAGAGAGAGAGAGAGAGAGAGAGAGAGAGAGGATGAACTTGACTGTGGAAGAATAACACTGACATCACCATTTTAACATTGTCTCAGCACACAATCTTGCCTGTGTTGAGTGGTGCTTATGAATTGCAAATGCGGTGCTTTGATACTGCAATTTGAACAGAGAGCATTAAAATGATTCAAGTAATTTAGATGGAGTGGAATAACTGTCAAATACAAAGAACATGTACAGAGCATTTATTACACGCAGTCAAACTAATGTCACACTGTGTGACCTCGCACCTCACTTCTCATTCTCTCACTGCCTCTCTCTGTTTCTCTCACTCTTTATCGTACCCTCTGTCAGGCCTCAAAATGGTTCCATGATCCTCTACAACCGTAAGAAGGTGAAGTACAGAAAAGATGGCTACTGCTGGAAGAAAAGGAAAGATGGGAAGACCACCCGAGAAGACCACATGAAGCTTAAAGTCCAGGGAGTAGAAGTAAGAGACTAGAATAAAAAAATAAAAAAAAGACATGTTCATAATCTTTTTTGGCAGTGTGTTGTGACCAGCTAATCTTGCCTTTATTTCAGTCACCTTTCTTCTGATTGGAGACATACCTGTAATGTAAATGTGCACACACAAACACACGTGCTCTAGCTAACAGCCAATGAGCCACCTGAGAGTGTATGCTGCTCATCTTTGTTCCCACCCTGCCTGCTTTCTGTCCCTCCCTCTCTCTCTCTCTCTCTCTCTCTCTCTTTCTCTCTGAAGGATAAGAGTGTGTTTGGCCTGAGGCCAGGAATGATGTCAATGCCTCCTTCAGCAGAACAGAGAGGGGTATCGATCCAGTCTCAAGGCAGCGTCTGTTTTGTGTGTGTGTGCATGCGCGCGAGCACGTGCATGTGCGGGCGTATGTGTTTGAGTCACATCAGCCAGCTCAAAAATTGATTATTCAGCAGGAATATACCAAGAGGTGAGAGGAGTGAGCCGGCGTGTGTCAGAAACAGAAAGAATGGGGTAGAAGGGAGGGCAAAGGAGCGATGGCAAGGTAGCACATGAATGTTTACAGGAAGCTCAATCATTGTGTATTAAAGGTGAGCACGGGACAGGAGAGAGCGAGGGAGTGAGAGAAAAAGAGAGAGAGAGAGAAAGGTAAAGGGAATAATTGAGATCAAGTATGCCCATCTGCACCTTTATTATTTATGACCACACACTCACATTGACATTCATCTCACGTGCATTTTCCTATAAAAGTACATAAGACACACACACACAGCCAAGTGTTTTTCTCCCTGGTAGTTTCTCAGTAATTGTTTGTGTCACCTCTTCCCAGGACCCCCAAGCAAGCAGGGTGCAGCAGAGAGACAGGGAACGAGCAGAACGGCAAGATGAGCAGAGAGAGAGAAGGAGGATGGGCACTGCAGGAAGAGTAGAGAAAAACATAACCCTAGATGGAGAATCTCCTCATATTGAATGGAAATATATGGAAATGCACACTGCCTTTGGCAAAACACACTTTAGAGGGCGGGCTACTTCTGAGAAGAGGCAAAATGGCGAGAAAATATGAGTGTGAGTGCGTATGACGGAGAAAACAGGACGAGTTTAAGTGTTGATTATATACCATCTGATTGAGATGCTATGAGCGTTTGTGTTTACATGCTGTGTTTTTGCACAGACAATTTATTCGTGTGCACGCGTGTGTATGTGCGTGTGCGTGTGAGATTCTTGCTTTTACTGGATGAGGAATAGCAACAGTGATGACCTTGATAGAGTGTTTTTCTATCATTTCATCATTCCTCTATCACACCCAAAATACTAAAGAGGCTCTGACAATGTGTATGTGTTTGTATCAGCCTCTGTAATTATACATTCACACAGCTGACAGATACAACTGTTTCCACACCTTCACACACTCGCACTGCTCATTGTTTTTAGCAATTTTTACCAAAAGTCGACCAGTTTCACCCAGTTACAGTTTTCACTGTAGTTTACAGTAAACAAGTTGGTTGGGACAGCTTAGAAGATGCTTCCAGTAATACAAAGCAAAGAGCGAAAAGGAAAGAAAAAGCAAACAAGCTGCTAATGATGCACCAGAGCTCCTCAAAGTAAGTAAAAAAAAAACAAAAAAACCCAATAAATAGTAAAACTGCACATAAACAGATAGTGTAAATCCTTTATATTGCACTTATTTTTATAATCCAATTGATCCCGTTTTAATATGAAAAATAAATGAAAAATTTCCAGGTTTTTAAAAAAATAAAACCTCCATAATTAATGTCCCAAACATGTGCTGATTTGTATTTATGTCAGCATCTTCTGCTGGGTGGAGTAGATACTGTAGATTTTGGAACCTCCTTTTCTTCATCTTGTCCACCTTGAAAATGTTACACTCCCCCTTTCCTGTTCTGTGTTTCCCTCGCTTTCTCCCCCTCTTTTCCTTTCTTCCTCTCCCTTTTCTACTCTTCTTTCCCATGCAGCATCTGTAAGCCGATGATGATTCAAAGTTGGTTAAGTCTAATCTTGCTGATGCAGTAAATTCTACATACTCTTGGGCTGTAGTTGTTGACATCAAATTGATTTTATTTTATAAAATACGTTAGGAGAAACACATACAGCATGATTACAGTTAGTTTTTTTTTCATACAACCAAAGATAACCTAAGTTCTCCTCTCCTGTTCTCTCCTGTTTCTCCTCTCCTCCTTAACCCACATTTTGCCTTGCTTCCTCCCTTTCTATTCTCCTCTCCTCTCCTCTCCTCTCCTCTCCTCTCTCTNCCTCTCTCTAGTGTCTGTATGGCTGCTACGTCCACTCCTCCATCATCCCCACCTTCCATCGTAGATGCTATTGGCTGCTGCAGGTAAGCCCACCCCTCCTTCCCAACCATGCCTTTTTTAACACACCTGAAACTAAAAAAAAATTAATTAAATTAATGTTTCCTTCAGACTGCATGTGCTGCCATTATAAAACACTTCATGTAGTGATAATTGGATGTTAGCTATCATTTATAGCAGCATACAGTAGCTTTGTTATTTAAGGTCTTTCTCATCACTTTATGGCCCTTCTGCCTCTGAACACCGATAACATTTGTTCCACATGCAAGGAGGCTTCACTCACTAAACTGGACATCTCATAAAATATATAGTATATTATCAATTTTATACAAAGATTCAGCTGTTTGGTATCATTTCAGAGAGGAACAGTAAGCTCAAGCATGAACCACCAATAAACCAGTATCTACCTCTTCTAAATTAATGAGCCTGACTGTAGATGTGATTTTACAGTCTCATTAGTGTGCTATAAAAATAAAGCTGGAGTTATAATAAAACTTAGGTCATTTGATTTAGTTTATTGTTCCACACATACAGTTAGACCCCTACAATATACCAAGAATATACAGGGCCTTCAGGCCTAATATAATACTAAGATATAGTGCTAAGTAGTAAAAACTTTTTTTTTTTTTTTTTTTTGGCGAGAAGTTGCAGTGCAACTTTTCTAGCACAGTGTGTTATCGAACCCAAACTCTCAATCTCTGTACTGAACATCAAGGAGAGAGGCATTTCTCACTGTGTGGTCCTCTCCAAGGAAACACCCTGGGGCTACAAACAGCACACACACACACACACACACACACACACACACACACGCATATGTACACAGTTGTCCCTTGTGTATAAAGGCATGTTCTTTTTTTCATAGAGATGTTTAACTCACTCTGCTGCTCATGTGAAAGACAGCCGAGAGCAGCATTCCCTACACACACACACACACACACACTCACACTCACACACACACACACACACAGACACACACATACACATGCATGCGCACACACACACACACACACATACTTCCCCTCTGTTGGCCATGCAGGAGATGGTCACCAAGACCTCATCATCTTGAGACGACAGGATACATGATGAATCTTAAACATGCCTGCATACATTTGCACTGCCTCTCTCTCTCTCTCTCTCTCTCTCTCTCTCTCTCCTCCCCCCTTCCTCTCCCTCTCTCTCTTGTTCTTTGTGTTCTTTTCAAAGACAATATTGAATACCCAAAAATGTTCATTTAAAATATGGAAATGCATACAAATTTATGTATTCTTTGTCAGAATTTCCTGTATAATTTGTCACATGCAATTTACAAGGACATTCTCGCAACTGACCTTTGTGAATTGAATATGCTCCTACCCAATATTTTTCCAGCGTGCCTAAACGATAAGATTCCTGCAGTCTGAAATTATGAAGGGAAATTCTACCTGCTTTATCTGTAATATGCCTTTTTTTTTTTTTTTTNTTTTTTTTTTTTTTTTGCTCTTTGCACGCATATCAAACCACATCAGTGAATATGATCATAAATCAGTCTGCGAGTGCTGTTGCGTTGCACAGTGTGGTGCCGTAGCAGCCCACTGTGCCATCTTCTTTTGGAGAGAAAAGTGTTCCACCTCAGCAGGCCCTCCCCCTCACCTACCTGAGTCTGTCTACTGAATCTTTCATCAAGAAGAGCTTCTCTCTCTCTCTCTCTCTCTCTCTCTCTCTCTCTCTCTCTCTCTCTCTNACACACACACACACACACCACCACACCTGTTGAATCTTTCATGAAATAAAAACTCCATAGGTCTGCTGGTGGCCTATAGCTAGTGAGAGCAGTTCTGAAATGCTCTCTCTCTCCCTCACTTTCTATTTCTTGCGCTATATATATATTTATATGTCAGACACCTCCTTCGCACGCACACATATGCACACACACCAGCACACATGTAGACACTTCCAAAGCCTCTGCAGGATTAGAGTGATGAGTGGGCTCGAGCTGTTAAATTTTTTATGGGCAGGTGAGAGAATCTTATCTGACACGCTATGTCTGACCTCCTCCCTGACCTCCACTTTCTCTCCTGCTCTCCTTCTCCATTTCTCCTCTGTAAATAGATCATTTTACTCACTCGCTGTCATATGAGGTAAGATCGTGACAATGAATGAATAAATAAATGCCATAAAACTAATGGCTTGTGTATATGTTTGTGTCTGCACATGTTGTAGAACCCAGACATTGTGCTGGTGCATTACCTGAATGTGCCAGCAGTGGATGACAGCGGGAAGCCGTGTGGTCCTGTCCTCTGCTCCATCAACACAGACAGGAAGGAATGGGCTAAGTGGAGCAAGGAGGAGCTCATTGGACAACTCAAGCCCATGTGTGAGTTACTGCTCCTTCAACATTTTTCTGCCTCCTCCTTTAAACCTCTCATGTCTCATCCTTCATACTTTTCACAAGCCTGGGGATAAGAGTCACCTTGGGTCAGTAAAAATACAGCTTGTCATGATAACAGTGAGTAATATGAAAGAGATGGGTGTAGTAAAGCTAAAACATGGATAATTTGGTCCAATGGCTCACATTTAGGCTTTGTGAATAACTTGGCAGCAGAAGGGGGAATAATCTGGAGCTGTGCCGCAACTTATCAACTGAGACAACAGAGAATTACAGCAGGCCAAGAAACATGATATGAATGCCTTGGCCTGTCTTCAAAACACTAATGTAGCCAGGGTTAATTATTTAGCACAGGCATGTTTAAACATGGTTTATAATATGCATCTTAAAGGTAAAGATGAAGACAAACAACTTGCTTTGCCATTGGTGTATTCACTGTTTTGTCTGAATTTAACTATGAAAGTGAGGATATTCTGTTCTTGAAATCAACAAATTAACATGAGTGATATAACATTACAAAGTACTCACATGTATAAGACAGCAGTTTTCTTGCTGAGGCTTCATTTTATTTTATTTTATTTATTTTTTATTTTTTTGATGGTCCTTACAGTTAGCACCATGCTGCCATCTAGAGGCAAATACATATTGCACCTAAGAAAGGGAGGAGATAGAAGGAAAGAAGAAAGAGTTGCCTAAAATATCCAGTATGTATTATTCATAAATGAGCATCCGAGAGTGTAGATAATGCCAGTAACAGCAACACACTCCACCCCCACACACTCTCACACTCACATACACTCACAAACACACACACGGCACACACATACACACACACACACACATGCACGCACGCACACACAAACTGATTTCCTAATCTCATTCTCATCCAACTTTTGACCTGGTTTGGAAGAGCAAATAAGGACAGCTGCCCAAAACTAAGTGGCTTGTTGATTTAAATAGCTCGTCACCTCTCCGTCAAACTATCGTATCACCTCTCAGTCCTCTACCTGCCCTAATTTCTTCACACAAACCATTTCTCTGTTTTTCATTGTTCATGCCCTTGTTTGTCATCACTGATATGATGGTTTGGCTATTGTAGGATTTTGAAAAGACATTATGTTTCTGACACACTCATTGGTATTAGTTGCTTCATTTTTAGAACAAGCATCAGCAATTCCTCAAATCAAAATACAGAAATATAATTTAGTTACTGGAAATCGTAGTTTTGTTTTTTGAACAAACTAGAGCATTCATGAAACTCAGTTTTCAGTACACATTTTGAACACTTGAGGGCGCCATTGCACACAGCACAATGCGTGTGAGAACGTTGCATTGCTAGAATGTCTTACCTGAGCAGGTGAAATGGCACAAAATAGTTCCAGTTTGCATGGTTTTAAATGCTGTTACATTTTCTTTTTTTTTTTTTTTNTTTTTTTTTTTTTTTCTCTCTCTATCAGGTGCTGGAAGCAGCCTGCATCAGAAATGTTCCAGTGTGAAGCAACGTATCATCTCATCAAAACAGGAGTCAGGAGCAGCAGCAGGAGGTGGGGCTGCAGTGGGTACTGGTGTGGTAGCAGGCCAGAGAGCTGAGGAAGCAGATGGCACTGAGGTCCAGAACAGCGACGTGTCCGAGGGCCAAACAGAGCCCAGTCCTGGAGGGACCAGGAGCAGAGCAGGCGGAGGAGAACGGAGGAATGGCAGGATACCCAAACCATCCCTCCTCCCTCAGAGCAGCATGGAGGTNAGGAGAACGGAGGAATGGCAGGATACCCAAACCATCCCTCCTCCCTCAGAGCAGCATGGAGGTGTCCTCCTCCACTTCCACCAACCAGGTGGAGGTCCCTGACACCACCCAAAGCTCCCCATTGTCAATCACCAGTGACATGGCTGATAGCCCCGCTCTAGCCATTGGGGCCAGCCTGTCGCAGAGCACAGCTGTGTTCATGTCTGAGGTCACCACGCTGACAGGGGACTCGGTTTATTCTTCTGGCCACACCCACCTGCTGGCATCCACCCATGACAATACTACTGCTGGCATTCTGTTGGCTGTTGCTCCTGAAAACCAGAGGTTTGCATCATTTCCTGGAGGAATGGGAGGAGAGCTGGTTCTGTCCAGCTCTCTGGACTCTGGGGGAGGAGTCACCCTTCCTGAGACCTCCATGGCCTTTGACCCGGACTGCTTCCTCAATAATCCCAAGCAGGGCCAGACGTATGGAGGTGGCGGCGGGAAGACTGAGGGGTGTAATGATGATGATGGTGGGCTCAACTGTTCCTCTAATGGCTTTGTCTACAACCCAGCCCTCGTCAACAACATCAAGACGGAAGCAACACCTCTGGAGCAACCACTGGTCACTCAGAGTAGCTATGTGGGAGAAGGGACGGGCCTCAGCCCCAGCACCACACTGGAACAGATGGACTTCAGTGCTGTGATGTCATCAGCCTGCGTCTCGAGTTTGACCCAGCCTACACACCACCCCTCCACCAGCCTCTTCCTCCAGGCCTCCCCTCAAACAAGCCAGCCATCTCAGCTTCAGACCAATGGTACTGAGGCAACACAGGAATCAGGTGAGGCCCAGGCTTACATAGGCCTGCCTACAGTGCCAACAGACTCTCCAGTCACTAACGGAGACCCGCATTCACACCTCCACCAAGCCAGCCCAGAGCAGCGGGCCTTGTGTGGGAGGAATGGCCAAGGAACAGCAGTGAACTCTTTTCCCTTAACACAACAGGATACTACTGTTGACCAGGCTGGTAACAGGGGACATCGGGAAGTAGGGGGCATAGACAAAGGGCCTGAGAATGGAGGAGAGTTACTACTCAAACCTGGAGATCCTCATGAGGCCTACAGGGGTGTTGACACCAAGCACTACTTGCAACCAACAGATGAGAATGGAGCAGGAGAGGAAGGTGGAGGAGTAGGAGGAGGAGGAGGAGGAGGAAGAGAGAATGAGATTGTCTGCAATGGGGTTAGTTTGTCAGGGGGCAGCAATTCAGTAGTGACCAGTCCTCAGTCAATAGCTGCTAGTGCAAGCATTGAGGGGGCGCTCTACAGCTCTTCTCTGCCTCAGCAAAATGGGGGGGTATCAGCAGCAGCAGCTGGGGCAGGAGCCGCCATCAGTCTGGAAGGCTTTGAGGCCTCATTTGGAAGCCAGTTCTCTGACCTCATCAATGACTTCATCTCAGTTGAGGGATCTGCAGGAGGAGTAGGGGCAGCAGTCACTGGGGTTCTGATGCCTCAGGAGGGGGCAGCAGGAGAGGAGCAGGGTGCAGGAGCAGGACCACTGCAGGGCTCTGAGGTGGAGCAGGGAGCTCTGGGACTGCTCCAGGAGACTGGAAGGCTGTTTGGTGTGACAGATTACTCTCCGGAGTGGTCTTATCCAGAGGTTAGTAAATCCAACAAGATTGTCATTCATTATTTAGTAATTATTGTCTCCTATTATCAAATTGGTCCATCCACAACCTGTACTATGAGAAAATTACACCAGCTTGACTATGAAGTAATTAAATAATTTTAATAACTCAAACTAAGATGATTAAATCTACATTGTCTTCATTAATATACCCATGTCTCACATAAATTGTCTCAGATATCTTCTGTCATTGTGTTATGATGGCACACGTTACATCCTATCACTCTGAAAAAAATGCTACTTTGAATTTACTTAATTTTTATATGTCAAGCAGTTGCACAAAATAAATTTATTTAGATTTATTTATTCGTCTATATATTTTTAAGTTGACTGTATTTAATATTTATAAGTAATTTCAGTTAAATTAAATTTGTAGTTTTAGCTAGNTTTTAAGTTGACTGTATTTAATATTTATAAGTAATTTCAGTTAAATTAAATTTGTAGTTTTAGCTAGAACAAAATTGAATACATTTCAATTCAATTTTCTTAGTCATTCCAAATAGACCTATGTTGAGTAAACTAAATATATAGTTAGTTTGGCTCAATATTGAGTAAATGTAGCTCAGTCCAGTGGTGTAATAACTAAATATTAAAATTAAGTGCATTTTTTTAACCAAATTTGTTTTATCCAGGGGTAGTTCAGTGAGCATTAAATGCTCTTTTACAGGAACACCCTGTTCATAGACTCACATCATTCACACCTGATGCCCCAGATAACCATAGACTCCACCTCTCATTCACTTCCCAACCCAGATTTCTGCTGCCAGTCCAAGGATTGATGGTGACCTGTCAGTCAGCAGCTCACTTTTGTAACCTTTAGGCCATCACTGCCCTTTTAACACATTTTCATGTGTATATGCATGGAAAAACTGATGTTAACCACTTTTAGATGTTACATATAAAACTTTAGCCTTATTTAACTGATTTCAATGTGTTATTTTGTTCTGCTCAATTTTTTTTGATTAATTGGAATTAGTAGAGATTATAATAGAACCGTGATTTTTTTTTTCTAGTTGCTTTTAATTAAATAAAATTAGAATGTTTGAAGCACTGGGAGATATAATTCCAACTAATCAAAAATATTGAGCAGAACAATATAACATGTTGAAATCAGTTAAATAAGACTAACATCTAAAAGAGGTCAACATCAGTATTTTTTTCAGTGCACTGCTTTCCAGCATTTTTAGAATAACGTTGAAGTGCCCAAATGGAGTCCTACAATTAAAGGTCAAAATTCTCAAAAAAAAAAAAACTTGTGTAAATACCACCGGTTTAAATATACTGAAATATATTGAAATATATGCACTTATCTGTTTGTTATTTCTCAAAACAACTTCCTAAGGATTGTCAGTCATGATGGATGGATGATTTTTTTTTTCTGTTTTAAGTTTCCTCGATAAAAGTTTCCTCCAAATTCCCAAAGGATGATTTTATGATAAACCAAAATGGCATCGCAAATGTCAGAAAATAAAGCACTAGATGATGGAAATGGCCTCACAAGTAGATTTCAAACTTTGACCTTTTTCAATTACAAACTTGTCACTGATTAGTCCAAAGGATGATTTCATCCTTCATGGGTGACAGTTTAGCTAAAAATAATACATAACCAAGGCTCCAGCTAATATGCTAATTGCACATGACTTTAAGGGCGGCAGTGTCATCAATTGGTCAGTCAGTGGCTTCTAACAACTTTATTCCACTTGGGTTTAACTAATAAATCGGCTACTATAGACTGTTGTTGTACTTTGACACAATAGTAAAAATAAGTTTACTTGGCTTTCCTGTTTTAATATCTACTCATTGTTTTTATATGAGATCAAACAATCATTTTCACTAGGACACTGCCCAAGCACACATACAAAACATGCTGTGTACGCTCACACACAAACGCAAATTTACTTAGATGCACACATGCAAACACACACAGCTTCACTGACTTAAAAACTCACAAGAGTAAGGTTTAACAAAAAAAGACATTGTAATGAGCTTTGGCATGGTCTAATTCTTCAACACACACCCGACCCTTTCTTTGTGTTTTTGTAAACTACGCTTACCCCTTCGGAACACTCATAAGCCATTTCCTGTAGCCACTAGGAGGCAACACTGCATGAGTAAGTGACTAAGACCCATGTTTGTGTGCTCCAGGGTGGGGTGAAGGTGTTGATCACAGGTCCATGGCTGGAGTCGAGCAGCGAGTACAACTGTCTCTTTGACCACATCAGTGTCCCTGCTGCCCTCATCCAACCTGGAGTGCTACGCTGCTACTGCCCAGGTAACACACTTGAGCATGTACACACTCACACACAACACATGATCGTGTCACAAACATACAGAAACACACACTTAACTGCTATGTTGACATTTTCCTCAGTGACATTCTTTCACTTAATTCTAAGGCTAACTTAAATCTTTCTGCAGCCATAACCTAACTAAACTCTAAAATGAGGAATTTCCAGTAAAGTGTTGCATTTTTCTAAAGGACAAAAAGAAAGCATTTAACATTGTATGATGTACAAGCTAGGGAGACATAATAAATTTTATATGTTGAGATAAATAGGGAGAAGAGATCTTGGCAAATATACTAAATACAGTAATCAGTTTGGAATGTACATACATCAGTTCACATCTTTGATACATTAGGTGTGATCAGTGAAAAATTTCAAGGTAAGTAGACCCTTACAGACACAATATGCCTGAAATTATTCTTTTCCAAGATCTACCTTTCACAAGTAGAGTTAAATCAAGCACACACATACTAACAGTCACTGTGTTATTACTGTGTCATTTCCTATATCTCTGTGTGTTTCCAGCCCATGACACTGGACTCGTGATGCTGCAGGTAGCTATGGGCGGTGAGGTCATCTCTTCTTCTGTTGTGTTTGAATACAAGGCGCGTGACCTTCCTGCTCTGCCATCATCACAGCATGACTGGTTGTCCCTGGATGGTGAGAGCATTTGTTTGTCAGTTAATCACACATGACTCTGCAGCTAATCTTACAGCTAATCTTATTGCCTTGTTATGCTAAATTAAAAAAAGCCTTTAGAAAACAAGACTTGTAGGTAAATATGCCGAGAGTGATTTGTACATCAACAAGTAAACCAAAGCGGGAGTGTGTGTGTGTGTGTGTGTGTGTGTGTGTGTGTGTGTGTGTGTGTTTGCATGCTAAAAGTACTTTTTGAAAATATGTTTGTGTTATGTTGTGTGTGTGTGTGTGTGTGTGTGTGTGTGTGTGTGTGTGCTCCTTGTCATTCTGCTGCTCTGTGTTAGATGCGTTGAGTTGAGTGCTGAAACACTGGGAGTTTTTGGGAGAATGTCATCATTACTGTGTGCTGTCTGACTGAACGGTGTTTTTTCTGAGCATCAGATGAATGTTTAAACAGCCTTCCTCTCCTTGAACACAGACTGATCCATGAAGGCAGATCAGCTCTCGAAGTGTTTTGATACCTGTTCGATGAAGAGTGTGTGAATGTCTATGTACTTTTCATCTTCACAAACAGCTTTTGTTGCTCTTACGAGATTTCAGAGATACTGAATCAAATAAAAACCTAAAACAGACTGTTAGAGGAGGATGCACTGGTATGATTCACTATATTTAAAGCTCAGATTGTTTGGTTGCAAATCTTGGTAAAGCACCGGGGGGGGTACTCTCTATGTTCAAAAGGATTGCCTGATGCAGTTCCAGCTCAGAAACACACGGGTCGCTTCAGTGAGGCATGTCCTGGGTTACTCTGTGTTCGCCCCCGTCTCTGCTTTGCGCAATGCGGCAATGCGGTTCTCCAGTCACAGCAGGCTCGCTGTTTTCTGGAACGAAGGGCAAGGACATCATGACAACCCGCGGTCTGTTTGACACAGTCAAACTGTTGGGCACTACTAGCGGGATGCACCGCAGCCTCAGAGATGGATGCTGAGCCAGGGCGACATATGCGTTCTGTTTATTGTAGCCAGTTCTTTCTTTGGCCTCAAACGTGGCCGCGAGTCACACTGACAAAATGCACAAACCAAGATAAATACTTTTAAAGCAAATTTGCGTCACCCCACCCACCCATCCACCCACCCCACCACTGCTCCACTTTAGTTCGTGTGCGTCTGTTGTTGTGACGACCGAANCTCTCTCTCTCTCTCTCTCTCTCTCTCTCTCTCTCTCTCTCTCTCTCGCTCAGTTCTGTTTTTGTTCTGTCGGAGTATAGCGATGGATGAATCGCACGCCTCAAAGTATCAGCAAACGGGCTGAGCAGAAGCGGGAACAAAGAGCGCAGCAGATAGAGACACTCGCTGTTTGGGTTCGTAGCTTATTTGATTTTAAATTAGCCCTCCTTTTTGTGACGTGCAGGTTTGTGTTGTGCCTATAGTGCGTAATGTATTTGTGTCCGCTGTAGATGGACGCAAACGGGTCCGTTGTGTGTAGTCTGGGTCAGGCTTTATGAAAAGCTTTAGCTGCTTTCACCTTTAACATGAAACGTTTTTAGCACGTATCGCCCAGCCTGCGTCGATTTCAGACAAAGGAGCTGAAGAAATGCCACAAAGCACAGGTAGAAACTAAAAGCCTCCAGAGAGCCTTCTTGATTTTGGTTGCAGTCCTGATGATTACAAGCTGATCGTGTTTTGATGATCAGGGAGAGCAGTTCAGTTTCAGCACCAGCAGAGAGGACAGCGCCGCTGGTCTCCATAGCAGCAAATGAACGGAAGCTGATGGAGATGCTGATAATGGATTGAGATGAGGGCAGACACGTGTTTTTGTGTGTTGATCACACAAAGCTTGAATAAATGCCATATATGCAGCATAATGTAGCATTTCTGAATCTTTATTTTTATGGTTACAAATATTTGCTTATATAATATGTAAATATATGCTTGTATAATATGTTTTCAGACTCTGAGTCAACTAGCTCATGATGCCAGTCACTATTTGAAGAGTGCCACATGTATTATACTCCACATGCCTAAAAGACTCCACAAACACTATGATATGATGATCTCTTGCAAAACAAAACAAAACTTGGTTCATCCAAATGCAAACCCTATACAGTACATGTATAAGTGATTATAAATTTAGAATATGAGTTGTGACTGCATTTTTCTTGCTGTTTTACCATTTTTGCAATGTTTTTAAAGTCCACCAACTTTACCTGTGTGTGCAAATTCTGATAGTATATTGGTGTGACAAGGACAAAAATGCATAGCAAAAAACAACAAAGGTAAAAGCAGGAGATCCTCAGAATCAACTTCAACAGTTTACATGCAAAACTTCTCTTATTACAAATCAACCTAAATTGATTGGAGATTTGTCTTTGTTTTAAATTTTGAGTTTGCTTTCTATGGACTTTTCCATTTATAACATATGAGTTTGGATAATTTGCAGAATAATTTGGTAAATCTTGAGGCCAATAGTAAAAAAAAAAAAAAATCAAACAACTAAAATTTCATTAAATTACATGTAGCATATCAGTGCACCATTTATTGTGCTTACCTTTACAAAGCACATTTATTTCACTTGAATGCATGTTTTTATTGAGTCAACAATGTAATCATATCGGTGTTATTCCATTTATACATGCATCTTCCTCTATGATCTCATCATTTATTTGTCATCTGCATTACTATTTACAGTTTCCATTTTGTCCACACTTTAATTTTTAACACACCCATTTAATTTAAAGATGCCTCACATTTATTTAAAGACAGTGTGCCACATTAAATATACACCAGGTCAAATGCACAGAGAATAACCAGGAGCTTTCACTGGCCAGTGATCGTTTCACCTCCATCATGTCCATTACTTCAGCAGCATCCAAGGCTCAAGTAGCAGGATTGTCCAGATTCAGAAGCCAATGAGAGCTCCAGTTTCTTGTCTGTGGATTGAACCTGTTAATTAACTTTTGGTTCTTTTAATTGCACAGAGGGTTTTTTTTGTTTGTTTGTTTTTTACATGAGGGAAAAATGGGAATCAGGAAAAACTGGTGAACCATGGTAAATGTTTCACCAACAAAAAGCAGAATATAAAGGGATTTTTGAAACATCACTTTACAAACCCATTAAAAATTTGGTGTTCATTTGCCATTTGCAGGAAGATTAGCAAAATCAATTTAATGGAATTAGAGTAAATTGGTTCATTTATCCCTTTTAGTTTCAGTGCAAATGAAATTAATCATTTCATGAATAGTTTTTAGTGTATCAATATATTTAACTGATTAAAGTTTCACCATTGAAAAACTACATAATCTGGGACATGCCAGACACCACATATACTCATCACTCAATCATTATGATATGAAAATGATGAATCTCTTTCAGTCTCATATGTTTACTTTCCAAAATAAGAGTGTATGCGTCTGTATTTCTGAGTGCTGCTTTTTGTATTTATGAGGGGTGAAGACAGCTGCGTTTTATGGATTTGGCACTGTTTGAGCTTATGTGTTCAGCTCAAACAGTGCAGTTTGTTTTTCTGGGAGTTCACATTGAGCTTGGTGACTGGAGAACTTGTCACCCCCTCTGATTGGCTGACTGAAATGGGAAGAGTCTGAGCCTTCATTCTTGTGGCTCCACCCTTTTTGCTCAGTTTACTCAGAGCAGAAAGAAAAATAGGAATGAAATGAGAGGAGAGAAAAGAAAGTGAGAGCAGCAGGTGGGATGACATAATGTGCACTGCGGCACAACTGCAGCAGCGCTGGAACAAAGGCCCACATTCACATGCAGCCATGCTGCAGAAACATGCAAAGCATGTAATGAGATATGACCTCTTTCTCATAGCATTATATTAATTTGTTTAAATGCAGTAATCAAGTACACATGAGCCCTTTGACTGTTCACAGCTCTGAATACACCTCCTTCATTTCTGTAGATACTCAATTCAGGATGTCCATCTTGGAGCGTCTGGAGCAGATGGAACAGAGGATGGCTGAGATAACCAATCAAAACCCCAGCTCAGAAACCATAGCAACCAAGGGTGGAGGAGTGGAAGGAGGGGGAGGGGGAGGAGCCACTGACCACCAGTCTCAAGTAAGGCAGAAAGAAGTGATATAGTTTATATTGGATTATATTATGTTGTATTGCTGCTGCTTTTATTGTGTCCACTCTTAGAAAACCATCACACTTTTCATTTTTAAAGCAAAGGTAAAATTCACTAAAAATGCTGATGGTTAAAAATTCTAAAAACTCTAAGATATCACCCAAGATTTACATGTTAAACTTACCATACTCTCTCTCTCTCTCTCTCTCTCTCTCTCTCTCTCTCTCTCTCNTCTCTCTCTGTATATATATATATATATCTGTCTTTCCAGGTCTCTCCTGAGCAGGGTTCATTCGAGGGTCGTGTGGTGGTGGTGTGTGAGAAGATGATGTCTCAGCCATGCTGGGCTTCATCTAATCAGCTTGTCCATAGTAAGAACTCCAGAGGTATGACCTTACTCCACCTGGCTGCAGCTCAAGGCTATGCAGGGCTCATTCAGACACTCATTCGCTGGCGGTGAGTAACACAACAAACATGATACACGATTGTGTGTACACAGACTGACAGGTAATTTCACTTTTGCTGTCTTGCTCTGCAGCACTAAGCATGCTGACAGTATTGACCTAGAGCTGGAGGTGGATCCTCTTAATGTAGACCACTTCTCCTGCACTCCACTAGTAAGTGGTCAAGTCTTTTGAATGTGCGTTTTGAGTGTATTTGTCATGTGTGTATAATGTGTTTTTCTTTGGCTTTCACAGATGTGGGCATGTGCTCTTGGCCACACTGAGGCAGCATTGGTGCTTTACCAGTGGGACCCAAGAGCTCTGGCTATTCCTGACTCGTTGGGCCGCTTGCCACTCAACATTGCACGATCCCGGGGCCACACTCGATTGGCGGAGCTCTTAGAGCAGCTACAACAGACTCCTCAAGCTCAGGGCCAACCTGCTGATGCTTGGATGGACAGGTGGAGAGGAGAGCCACAGCCCAATAGCTCCAACCTGAAACCTAACTCAGGTAGGACATCCTACTGTCTAGTGTGTTTTGTCATTAAGAGGGGTGAATTTGTCTCATATTAATAAGATTTTTCTCCAGGATAGATATAGATTATTTGATTACTATAAAACTGACAACAAACAGACTTAACAAAGTGGATACACATTCTTTTATTGCCTATGAGAAGTGATGAAAATAAACACAATAATGCAGTTTGAGTTGCCTGATATCCTAAAATAACAGATGAGGTGAAGACAAAGAATGCCACGACGGTGGACTGCCATTTTCTTCATGTTATTTAGAAAACTTTACTTTTCTATTCTCTTTCTTTACACAGAACTCAGAAGATCCAGGACAGAGGGTCAGCCAGACAACCAGACCCAGAGTTGGAGCCAGACAGGACACAGAACCCCACAGGGAAGCCAGGAAGAACAAGGAGGACCGCCCCCAGCCAAAAGACTCAAACCCAGCCCAGACTCCCAGCAACAGCTTGCTAGCTTCACCCCTGGCACCAACACCCTCAACCCTCTCCTCTTCAACACTTCCCCAAATCTAAACACACTAACTTCTCTCTTACAAACTCAACCCTCTAATCTCAGCTGTCAGAACCCATCTCCTGCCACCTCCACCCCAAACCCACATCAGCTCTCTAGTACCCCATACTCCCACCTGCAGGCCAGGATAGGGGAGTCCAGAGGGGGCACCAGGTGGAGTCTGAGACAGACTCTGGAGCAGCGTAGCCTGGGTAGGAGGATTCTTGGAAAGGAACGACTGGCCATCCACCTGCGACAGAGGGTTTTGTCTGACAGGGGAGAGCAGACAGAGCTGCTGACCTATCAGGATAACACAGAGGACTTGCAGGTAGGGGGAGGGGATCATAGTGAACAGTTCTGATCTAATTACTTACCAAACAGAAATATTATGTATATTATGGACAATGTACACTACATATTTGCATGTACAGTATGTGTGTGTGTGTGTCTGTGTGTCAAGTGTGTCTTTATGAAAAATAAATGAAATCAATGAAAACAGCACTCCACAAATGTTGAGACTTAATGGAAAAAATAAATGACATAAATGAAAATTAATTTGACTAAACCCAAAGGTTTTAAGTGACATAACAAATTTTAAATGATATTTAATAGATATTCACCCAAAGAATTTTTAGGGGATCCAGATGTGGCACTGGATAGTTGTGAGATATTACATCATTGTGGTCATCATAATAACGTCACCTTGTTGGGAAAGTGGAAAGAGTGGAAGAATTCAGGGACCAGAGAAGAGACTCAGACTTCCCACCATAAATTAAAACAGAGAGCAGATACACCCATTTACACATTAACAAAAATGATCACGTGACTAAAGAACTAGAAAAAAAGGGCAGATATTGGCATAAATCTGATCTTCAGTGTTACATTATGAAGAGGCAGATTTGCTCTCAGAAAATATTCAAAGCTAAGCTTGTCCAAACAATCATGAAGATAAACATTTTTATACTCACTATTAATATAGTGTTTATGCAGAAGTATCTAGTGTTGGAAGACGTGGCTGTATATATGGTGCAATGATAGTAATAGGACACCGACAGCCCAATCATACCCTGACATCGCCTACAGTACAGAATGACTAGGGAGCCTGAGTAGGGAAAACAAGGTTGGCATTATGTGGTCAAATTGTATTGTTTTTGTTGAGATTCTGAACAAAATAATAAACCATTTTGTTGGAGATTTCTACTGCTAGAATCAGATATATAATCATGAGGTTGACTAATTTTAATATTTATCAATAATATTTTTCAAAGCTATAGTATCTCAAACAGTGGTCAACATGCCAGGAGGAGCAGCGTGTTTAGTGACATAAATTGTTTTTTAAGTGTCATCAGCATAGAAATGAAGACAAAACTTAAAGATGATTTCTCTCAGCATGTGCTATGTATGTGAGTAAAGCCTGCTGTGTGTGTGTTGCAGACGGACCTTACAATGCTGGCTGATCACATCATGGAGGCTTCAGCCAGCAGGCTGAAGCAGGAGACTGCAGTTACTATGGAGATTGAAACAGTCCCAGAGAAGCTGGGGATCAACAGTGATGTCAGATTACTTTCTGCTTATCTTGGTGAGGTGGAGAGGTGAGTCCTAACAATTTCTAATTTCTGCCATATTTACTTCACTGAAATTGCTCATTTAATAGCATGCACTATTATTGCATTAACACACTGTTACACTCTGGCTGCTTTTCTGCAGGTTTTTATGTTCTAAGCCCCACACTCCTAGCCCCAAATCAAACCCTCTCTCAGGGCCTGAGGATCAGCAAAGTCTCCAGGCTAAGCAAGGCCTGTCCTCTCCCCTCAACTGGAGTTCCTTCATCTGTGCAGCTATGAAAGAGGAGAAGTTGAAAAGTGACTCCTCCTGTCTAGCCATGACTGAGGCAGAGCAGAGAGAGCTGTATGAGACCATCAGACACGCTCTAACCTCCCTCAGAAAAAACAAGGTATATATGGCCTGTACACAGAGATAAGAAAGAATGTATTTTGTCACAGTGTGATTCCAGAGTATGTTGTTCCAGCATTCATACATTTTACTTTCATCTATGGTTCGCACTTGAAAAAAATTAAGATGACCATGAATCGTTTTATATCTACAACTGTGATCCAAACTCTGTACGCTATTCTCCCCAGGGTACCATTCAGGAACAGCGCAAAGAGATTGCAGCAGTGATTCAACGCTGCTATAAGAGATACAAGCAGGTAACAACAAACATACAGCTACTTTGCAAAGACCACCTTGGAAAATAAAGAATCAGATGTGTTACGTTTGTATAAATAAACTTAAAATAAACTTACCCTAAAAGTGACTCAAGCTTATACTTCTTTTGGTGCTAAAGTTTATTATGTGAAATAGAAGTTAATTTTAGAATTATACATGTGGTTTGATCTCAATCTTCTGATCTTTCCTTCAGTGCTATAAACTATTTCATGTTTATTCACACACAAGTCAGTTTTATCATTGTGCAAATGTATTAATGACAATCATTGATGTAATCAATCTGCGTTAAGAATTTGAGAGTATGAAGGGACAGATTGGAATTGTTGAGCCCATGTATCAATAGATAAATGTGAATCAATTCATTCTGTCTGTAACTGGCAAATTCTACTGTGTTCTTGTATTTAGTGTAACATTACAAGCGTTGATCTTTTGTAAAGGTGATTTTTTTTTTTTTTTTTAACACTGCTGTCTTCTCTCTCAGTATGCACTTTATAAGAGGATGACCCTGGCAGCCATCCTGATCCAGAGTCGTTTCCGGAGTTTCCATGAGCAGAAGAAGTTCCAGCAGAGTCGTAGAGCGGCAGTCCTCATCCAGCAATACTACCGATCCTACAGACACTCCCTCAGGTTCTTCAGCCACACACACACACACACACACACACACACACACACACATACGTGGTGTAGTTACGTGTGTATCTTACTGCAGTGTCTTCTCCTGCAGCAGCCTTCACACTAAAAAACAAATCCAGGCTGCTCGCAAGATCCTGAGGTTCCTGCTCCGATGCCGCCACAGGTGAGTCATAAAACACTCCACGCACTCACACACCCTCAAACAACACAGCAAATACATCCAAGCACACACTCATGCTGTGTATGTGAAAGCCCAGATACAATTGCTCTTATACTCACACACATTGCATGCATGCACATGCTTACAGCCCACTGTCACACCACTGCTCACTACATTGGTGCTAATAGTTGGTGTTGTTTTACTGTCCTGTGAAGCCCCTTGATGGACCATAGACCTCTTAAACAGGTAAGTCTTCTCTCTCTCTCTCTCTTTTCTCTCTCCCTCTCTCCCGGTGGCTGATGCCTGTTTGCATGTCAGCTGAGGGAGGGGGAGAGGATATTCTGGATTATCATCCCCCTCTCTCTTCCTCCTCCTCTCCCTATCTCTTTGTCTCTCTTTCTGTCTCTCCTCTCAAGGACTGCTAAATGATGTTGGTAGTTCTGCATGACTGACAGATATATATATATATATATATATTTATATGTAGAAGAGGGGTTTTTGCATATGATCTTCCTGGGGGCATGTTGAAATCATTAAGGTGACTCTAAGTGTCTTGCTTGGCCTGCCAGTCTCTTTTCTTTTGCCTTGATGGGTGGGGGGGACNGTGAGTGTGAGAGAGAGAGAGAGAGAGAGAGAGAGAGAGGGGATGGAGGGGTTGCTGGCTAATCTTTCCTTTTGCTCTGGGAATGTATATACATACCATGTGTCAAAACACATGCACATAAATGCATGCACAAATTACAAAGACAGACAGACATACACACACAAAGCCATCTGTGCCTCTTATGTGTTTTTGCTTTTTCTCCAGGGCCAGAGAGCAGAGAAAGGCCAGGGTTCCTGAGAGCCCACCACCAGGCCCTGCACACAGCTCCCTCAGCCCGTGAGCAATCTATACACCCTACCCACCCTCCATCTTCTCCTTCTTCACTTTTCCTTCTTTCCTTTCATCCTCCCAGACTCCTATTCTTTTAATTCCCATCCCTTTCCCCATCCCATCTTTCTTCTTTCTTTTCTTTATTCTTCCCTCATTCTCTCTCATCCTATTTCTCCCCTCTTAAGAGGGATAAACTGTTCCCAGACAGACTGAGGACAGGATAGGTGTCCATCATGGCAGCTCAGACAGACATACAGCTGGGTAGAGCCCAGGGACCTGGCTCTGACCACAGCACTGATCCTCCTCCGCAGTTTCACTGGGAGGCCATCACATTAACCTCATGGCATTCTTTGCACTCTTCATGGGTATGCTTTTTTGCAAGAGCAAGTCAACGAGTCATATAAGAGAAAGTGAAGAAGCACCTGATGATGACATCTGCAGAACAACTGGCTCAAGAGAAAAGCTACTTTGACATGCAGAATCTCAACAAAACATGCTGTGTTTTGTACCTAAACAGTGATCATGTAAGAATAAGAAAACATAAACCAAAAACTTACTTCTATGTTGCATTTGCATGCAAGGTTTTTCGCTTATTCCTCCTCTCCATCATTTTGAAGACCGATTGTGGCAAATCATTCTGCTGACTCAGTATATCACATTATCACCATCCACTTTGACTTACAGGCTTATGAACCTGTTAATTAGTCACTTGATGAAAATGGGAGGAACTACACTTGAATGTAAGAGGGGCATTGTTAGTTAAGGGTGGGGTCAGAATAACGATGTCTTAATTTGTTACATGGACTTTGTATGGAATCGTTCTCAGAGGCAGCACTTTGCTGCTGATGTGGTGTGTCCGTGTTTGTTCAATTCAATGCATGTGTTTGAGCTACAAGCTCCTGCATGCTTGCCAAACTGCTTTAGTGTTGTTTCTTTTGTATTTCTATGTGTAGTTGTGTCTCACTTACGTCCTCATCAACTGATCCTTGCCCTGTGTAATGTGAACTGTGTAAGGACAAATGACTTATTTTGGGTGCTTTTTTTTACTTTATTTATTTAAGGGTTTAAGTATTTATTTAATTGGCTCAAGAGTGGTTTAGCTTGAGACTGGTTTTTCCCCCTTGTGTGGTAAAATGTGACATGTTCCAATGGTTAACTGTCTCTGTTAGTTTGTTCTTTGCGTGAACCTCTAAATCCTAAATGTGGGTTTGAGGAGAGTGTCGCATACCATTGCCTTGACTTCTTCTTGACTCTGAGAGGTCTCTATGCTTGCTCTGTACAGGACATGGGTCCTATACCTGCCCCTATACAGGGCATTGGTCCCCATATTAGCCCATATGGGCAATTAAATCCATATTTTGGACTATTGCATATTCCTGTATATAAACTGACGAGGTAAGGGGATATGAGGACCCTGAAACTTTTTCATAAGAGGACTGTATTTAAGATTATAAATTATTTTACTCCCATAATGAGAACTTAAGACAGAGACCTGGGTACACAGGACAGCTGTATTGCTTGTAAATAATGTAGATATTACAAATGGAGAATTGTGCATGAGATTTAAGACAAAGAAACAGCAAAAACAACATGTTAGCGGCTATGGACTGTGAGAGGATTTTAACTGCTTCACTTTAAGAGTATCCAGTATAAGTGTTACTGAAAAGAACATTTTGTTAAAGCATGCAACTGAAAAATCTAACGTTAGAAATATAAGTGGGAAAACAAAGTTAGCTGAAACAATGATCTTTCAAAAAAAAAAAAAAAAAAANAAAAAAAAAAAAAAAAAAACATTTACACTTTGTGCTTTTGTTTCCTGGCTAGCAAAAATTAAACCCTTTTTGCCAGTAGTGCCAATTATTATGAATGCTATTTTGCCTACCAATATGTTATGTTGGGAAAACCAACACCCAAAAGATATCAGTGAGATCCAGAGGTAACACACACTCAAATAGACAGTAGAAGATATACAGTATAGTAATAGCTCAACCATACACCTCTAAGGCAGACTTAAGATGATGATGATGATGATGATGATGATGATGATGATGATGATGATGACGATGATGATGATGATGGCTCTGATCATTTTAATGTGAATGCAATGACTGATGATCCAAAAAAAAGGAAAGAGGGCGTGACGTTCTTTACAAAGTGGTTGTGCTTCAGCGACATACAAGCTTTTCTTTCTTTCTTTTATATATATATCATTAACACACCTACAGCAGATCCAGCCTGGCCTCCAGTCAAAGCTGTCCATTTTAAAACAGAATGTCTCCTTCCCAGTTTTTACATATCATTTGAATAATTCTCTCTCCTCATGTCACTGCCATTATATGACGTGTACTTTAGCATTCTAGACAGCTCTGTTTAGAAAGTGCCTGCTCACTAAAAGAAAAGTGAAAGTTGATATCAGGAATTATCTACTGTATGTCCTCCAAAATGTTGCCAGGTAACTGTTTATTTTCCTAAATGCTGTGTTAAAAATTAATTCAACAGTGTTAAACCTGATGATCCAAGTCGAGTTTAGAAGCTTGTTTGGTGGTGTGAATGAATCCTCATGGCCTGATGATGTTGCTTAATGAGAGAAAGCAGTGATAGTAATTACGGTTATCGCTTTTTGCCCCGCTTGTGTGAGCACATTGGCAGTATTAGAGCAAGAAATCGGCTTCTATGCACGACAGGCACTGTCCCAAGAGCCGATTCAAAGGTCCAATTTGGGTTTTCTCGCATGGACTTTCTTTGTCTTGCCTAAAAAAAGAAAAAGTAATTTAAGGTAAAGTATAACTGAGCAGTTTTCTAGCGGGCAATATAACCCACAAACACACTCTTTTTCTTTGTCTCTCTTTTTCATTCACTCACTCTTTCACAAAGAAATATACACAAGCATAAACACATACATACACAAACATATGTACACGTCAAATACATTCAGACACATAGAAATGCCACACTCTTTTTCTCTGTGCTTGTGTCTTCGGGAACAACTAAATCTCTCCCTTAGATTTTACTCAGGGTTAAAGAACAGGGAGATGGTGTGTGGAGTGTGTGATGATACACTGACAAACAAGATTGTAAAACTACTGGTGTGTGTAGATTTGTGTATGCATATGTATGTGCAGATATGTGTGTATATGTAAGGGATGCTCCAATTGATCTTTCACCAGTAATCAGCATCTATAAAAATTCAAATGACATTCTGGATTGACACACTCCTACTGCTAAAATAGTCTGATTGACTGTGATCTGTTTGCTTCATCCGAGCTGTATTCTGCATCACTTTTTCTACAAAGAAAGATCCCCAAATTCCTTATTTTGTATCATTTTACTCACAAATAAATTCAAAGAATTATTTTTATATCCAGACAATTGCCCTTGTCTTAAACGCACAAGATTGTTAATATGAGAAACTAATGCAATTTTCTGAATTTTAAAAAGCTGTATGTTAGTAATTACAGTTACAATTGGAGGATCTCTATCATGTGTCTTTCACGGGTTTTTCTGAATTTTGCTGTCAGAAGCGTTCATGCTACAATATTTAGGCTGTGCTACATCTCTCTCCATAACTTCTTCCTCTTATAACTGCCCCTCCTCTCACATCAGCACAACTTAAATAACAAAGAAATTTGAACAGTGCTTAAAAACTCATTGTACACAAACATCACCATGCAAAAGCTTGTGCATACTAAAACATACAGAACACAAACACCTACACAAAACACACAAGGATGCAGAAAAACCATATGGTTGTGTTTATGGAGAGGGTGTTTACTGTACAAAGAGTATGTAGAGCAGAAAAAAAAAAAGGAAAAATGAGATATTGCCATAGTAGACAGCTAGTATACATGTGCAGAGATGACCTCTCTCTTCAGAAGTCAGCCTATAGAAATGAATGGTATAATCTTTCAGGCCTTGTTTTCAGAGGGCATGGCCAAACACCACGTTGCATGCTAGAATGGTAGACCCTATTAGATAATCTATGACTAGACCTCTCCTTGCCTTCCTCTTCTTTCACCCTGTCTTCCCTCTCTCTCATTTCTTTCTGTATTCCCACCCTGCCTGCTGTTGTGTTCTCCATGCCTATCTCAGTCTTTCATTCCTCTTTTTTTGTAGCCTAGTTTTTACTTTTTTCATTTTACAATTGTGCATGCACAAGCATCACTAAATTGTTGATGTTTTTAAAAGAATATTTTGTTGCTGAGGCCATGCAAAGTGTTTTGAATATTGCCCTTATATGTGGAAAATGTCTTCTGAATGCTTTACATAATTTCTGCTGTAAAATGAAATCAGAATAAAAAGAAAATTTGCACTTTAACTTATTTTTGTGTGATATTCATTCCTTCTATCACTCTTTAAAAGAAAGTGGTAGATGGTCTTAGGTGGTTCTAAGCTCACATGCCTTTTTGCTGTAGTACAGAATACAAACTGTGAATCTTTATTTTATTGTATTGTTTATTTTACTTTTTTCTTATTTTATTTTCCAAACTGTTCTATAAATTAGTGACATGCATGTTCTGGAGAATTGCCTCATATAAACTCCTTGAGGGTCTTTTGCATTTCTCCAACACGTTTCCTTTTTTGCTTATGTAATTTTGTATTTTTCGTTTTTATGTGTAAATAAATAAACTAAACTATAACTAAACTTTAAAATGGCAATTCCCAAAAGTTCTTAGAAAAGCCTGAGGACATCTGCTGCAAAGACCTTCTGTTTTCAAAATTTTTCTGTTTTATTTGTTCTGAATAAAATAAATGCTGGGATAGGCTCCAGGTCTCAGACCCTGTACAGAATAAGCAGGTATAGAGAATGGATGGACAATTTTATCAATTTTTCCAACTTTGGAAAAATTGTGGAAAAGTTTGGAAAAGTGTGCCCATGCACACTCTGATCAATGCACATGCCCTGTGCCTGCCTGCTATAAAAACACAGATTTGTGGCAATTATCGTTTAAAGGTTGCAATTAGTGTACATTACATGCATCAAAAACATATATTAGATTTTGTATGTACATGTAGTGACAGTGCAAGCGTTTCACAAGGGACTGTTGGTAGTCTGGCAGGTGTAGTTTATTGGTGATGTTGAAGAATGGATTTTTGCTTTGGTATTGATTCATTATGACTAAGCCTAAGTTTAGAGTAACTTGTTTTAGTTTTATTAATGACTGTGTGTTAATACTGCCCTGATGTGTATAATGCTTCTCAGCGCTCATCAGCAATGCCAACATATACAGTCTTGGCTTTTTTCTTGTAACACAAACTACCTTCTCTTCTTCTTTTCCTTTCGGCTTTCCCTTCAGGGGTCACCACAGCGAATCATCTGCCTCCAT